>PVJN01018657.1:0-38576 GCA_004026805.1 Lasiurus borealis
CCATTGTCCTCCTCCACCCATTTCCTGCCCCACCCCAGGCTTTCACCACCCTATTGTCTGTGTCCATAGGTAATGCATATAAGATTTTTGTTTAATCTCTTCCTGCCCCACCCCATCCTCCTTTCCTCTGAGAATTGTCCGTCTGTTCCATTTCCATTCCTCTGGTTCTATTTTATTCACTAGTTTATTCTACTCATTAGATTTCTTATTATTTTATTTTGATTTTTAGATTTAATTGTTGATAGGTATGTATTTGTTGCCATTTTGTTGCTTATATTTTTTCTTTTTTTTCTTTTTCTTCCTCTTCTTAAATACCTTTCAGCATTTCATATAACACTGGTTTGGTGGTGATGAACTCCTTTAGCTTTTTCTTGTCTGTGAAGCTCTTCATCTGCCCTTCAATTCTAAATGGTAGCTTTGCTGTGGAGAGTAATGTTAGTTGTAGGTCCTTGCTATTCATCACTTTGAATATTTCTTGCCACTCCCGTCTGGTCTGCATAGTTTCTGTTGAGAAATCAGTTGACAGTCGAATGGGCATTCCCTTGTCCGTAACTAACTGCTTTTCTTTTGCTGCTTTTAAGGTTCTTTCTTTGTCTTTAGCCCTTGGCATTTTAGTTATAATGTATCTTAGTGTGGTCCTCTTTGGGCTCCTCTTGTTTGGGACTCTGTGCTTCTTGGACTTATACTAGTAAGTTTATTTCTTTCACCAGATAGGGGAACTTTTCTGTCACGATTTCTTCAAATAGATTTTTAATATCTTGCACTCTCCCTTCTTCTGGCACCCCCATAATGTGAATGTTGGTATGCTTGAAGTTGTCCCAGAGGCTCCTTAGACTATTTTCATATTTTTGGATTCTTTTGGCTCTGCTGGTTGGGTGTTTTTTGCTTTCTCATATTTCAAATCATTGATTTGATTCTCACAATCCTCTACTGTTGAATCCCTGTATACAGTGGTACCTCGAGATATGAGTGCCCTAACATAAAAGATTTTTGAGATACGAGCTGTTGAGCAAGTGATTTTTGCTTTGAAATATGAGCAACATTTGAGATAGGAGTAATCACGCGGATCAGCCGGCTGCACACGACCCACCAGTTTACCTCGACTCGAGCATCTCATAATTTCCCACGCCTCAAGGTTACGGAACAAATTAAACTCGTATCTTGAGGTACCACTGTATTAGTCTTTATTTTAGTCAGTGTATGCTTAATTTTTGACTGCTCCTTTTCCCTTTTTTTTTTTTTGAGGTTTCTAGAAGATTCTTGAGTAACCTTATAACCATGGTTTTGAACTCTATATCCAGTAGTTTGCTTTCTTCCATTTCTTTCATTTGTTACATAATTCTTTGTCTCCATCTTTTGGCTGCTTCCCTGTGTTTGTTTCTATGTATTGGGTAGAGTTGCTAGGTCTCCTTGAGTTGGTAGAGTGGCCTTGTGTAGTAGGTGTTCTATAGAGCTCAGTGGCTCAGCCTCCTCAGTCACCTGAGCTGGGACCTCTAGGTATACCCCTCTGTGGGCTGTATGTTATGGTTGAGATTTGATTGCTATTGGTGTCACTGAGAGGAATTGACCTCCAGGCCAATTGGCTGTGAGGATAGCTGCGACTACAGTGGGAGAGCTGTTTGCAGGAGACACCCCTATGGAGCAGGACTTGCTTCAGCGTGGGGCTTTGGTGCTCCCTGAGTCTGCCCCTTGAGTGTGTCGCTTATGGATGTGTAGAGCTGTAATCTGCTATGGTCTGACACTGACCTCTGGGTACACTGGCTCTTTGGTCTCCAGGGAGGTGCAAAATCCCCCACTGCCTGGGGCCACCCAGCAGGAACCACATAGAGATCTGGAGATTCTTCTTCTTTGTATCTGGTTTGGAAGTGGCCAGATGAGGTGCAGCTATGAAGCAAGGCAGGCTGGTGCTGATGCTGGATCTTGAGTCTTTTATTGATAGATTTGGAGTTCCTTGATCCAACTGCAGCTTGAGAGGTTTTAGCTAGAGCAAGGACAGGCCATTCATATGGAAAAGATGCTTCACACAGCTTGAGTGGGGCTGCACATTGGATGAGGTGGGGTCTTAGGGTATAAGCAGGGAGGAGCACATAGCATAGGAACAGTCATCCCTGTGAGCAGCTGCGTCTGAGAGAAAGCCACCCTGAGTTCCTGCCCTGGTGCCAGACAATCCAGTTCCTCCTCGTATGTGTCAGTGTGATTCAGAGCCTCACCCTCATGCTGGGGCTCAGCAGAATCAGGACTTTGTAAGTTCAGTTCCTGGTGCCGGCCTTTTAAGAGGAACAGCTGGGCCTCCAGCAGCCTCTGTGTCCCTGAGCCCCATTCTGCACTGGTTTTTACACCCATAGTTTTTACTGCCCAGGGACTTCTTTTCCCAGCTCTGGGACCCTGGGCTGTGGGTCTGGTGTGGGGCTGGGACCCCTTGCTCCTCCGGATGGCCTCCGCAGAGACGATCTCCTCCCAATTAAAAAAGCAGCACATGTGGGTACCAGACCAGCTTTTTCCACGCCTCTGCACCTCCTACCATCTCAGTGTGCTTTCTTCTTCACTTTTCTAGTTATAGCACTTCCATTCAGCCGGCTTTCCAGCGGTTCTGTATTTTGTTGTAGTTTTGATATGGTTGTGAGAGGCTGCAAGTACAGGCGTTTACCTATGCCACCATCTCCCCTTCTCCTACTTTATTATTTTCTCACAGTTGATGCTTTCTCACTATGAAAAGCCCCTGTGATTCTCACAAGAGCGCGTGTGCAGGATTTGCCAATTTCAGGGTCATCCTTCATTGTGCTTAAACATTGGCTGCCCCCCTGAGCGTGGCTCTGAGCTGATTGTTCTCAGCAAGACCTGTTAACACAAATTCCAGCACTCCTGAAACTAAAAATAAACCCTACTCAACACTTGGAAGAAAAATCCCGGGCAAATATATAATCTGATTTGATGGAATCTCGGTTGAAATTGTTAATGGAGGAATCAGATACTTACCTTTACTCCTACAATGGGAGGGATTGCATTCCTTCAGTGAGCGTGGTGCTAGAAATCGATTCCACCTATCAGTTAATGTAATCAGAGATTGATGGATGTCTAAGCATCCGAAATGGCACTGGTTCATCTTCTTCAAGGACATTCTCTCCCTCTAACTCCTCCTCTTCCTTGTGGCACACTGCCAATGAGGGTCAATAGAATTTTCTAGTTAAATCATGCTGCTCCATTAGAGGATTTAGGAGTATTTAGTGCCAGTGTGTCTAGCTAGTGTCTGCATAATATAAAAACAGACCCTGCCTGGAGGTACAAATGTTAATTAAAGTCATCTGTGAGTGACAGGATCATATGTGATTTTAAACTTTCTTGTAATTTTTCTGTGTTTAACAAATGTTCAAAAATGAATATGTATTACTCTGGGAAAAACAGTACAAAGGCTTTCAAAGTTTGACTGTAACCCACAGTAAGTACATTTTACGTCCTGATCCAATATAAACATTCATGAAATACTAGTTGATCTTTTTAATACCTGCCCTTACTTCCTAATGTTTTCTGTTCTATTTTATTGAAGAGAAAGGAAGGAAGGAAGAGAGGAAGGAAGGAAGGGTGTAGGTATTAACTAACTAAAATAATTTCAAGAACCACTGAGGAGTAGATTAAAAAATACAGCAGTGGCCCTCTGTTATTTCATGGGCCAGTAAAATGTCAAAAGACATTTGGTGATTGATATAAGGTCACCCACTTTTTATGTTGCAGGATAAGGATATTTTAAAAACTTACCATTGTTCTTTTATTAGTTTTTCATTCAAAATGTTGTTTCTATGATTGGGGGGAACTTACACCTCAAAATACCCTTTTTTAAAAAGATGTATTTTTATTGATTTTAAATATGAAGGGAGGGCGATAGAGAGATGGAAACATCAATGATGAAAGAGAATCATTGATCGGCTGCCTCCTGCACACCCCCTACTGGGTATCAAACCCGCAACCCAGGCATGTGTCCTTGGCCAGAATCCAACCTGGGACCCTTCAGTCCGCAGGCTGATGCTCTATGCACTGAGCCAAATTGGCTAGGGCTCAAATGACCCTTTTATGAAGGAATATTTAAACATGAAACATTAGGAAGGTTACAGTATCAGGGTTGAAATAGCGAATAGATGTAGCTTTATGAAGACAGACTACACTCGCTTTGTGTTTTCTGTTTGGCAGTGAACATGGGCAGACTTGTGACACCGTAGCCTTTAGGAATCATTAAGGAGTGCTCAGTGTAGCTGAAAGCGCACTACTTCGGAACAACACAATTTCATTTCCAGCTCCAAATCCCTGCTACTTGCCTCCCAGCCTCTACCCACTCCCCTGGTCTTCACTAACACTTTTTTTTAAGTTTACTGTCTTCCCTTATCCTAAAGCTTTACCTATATTATTACATTTTCATATTTTTAAACATGATGAGAAACATCAATGTGAGAGAGTAACATCAATTGGGTGCCTCTCACATGCACCCCAACCGGACTGAACCAGCAACCTTTTGGACACTCAACCAACTGAGTCACACTGGCCAAGGCTATTGTCCCCTCTTTTAACCTGCCAGCCTCCTCATACTATCCTTCATGATGGGGTCACAGTTTGTTCAGCTGTTAGAAAATATTCCTTGATAGTACTGTGAGTTTGCAAGTTGTGGTTTTGGCCAAAGAGGACTTGGATGTGGAACGGAAAACTAAGAATAAAGAAAGGATGTGCTTAAAATAGATCTCATGCGCCTTCTGTTTAATTACATGATAATTTGTAAAGCAGACTAATTTCTGTGGCCTTGGGTACATACATACTTGCCCCTTAACACGACTTATCTTAGGAGCATAAATAGGGGGGTATGCGTAGTCTCCTCCTCACATTGTATCTCCAAAGTCTCAACACAAATCACCGGGGAAACCTTCGTTCATCTAAACGTCATGACTTTCTCAACCACGGACTGTATGCTTATTCGGGAGCATAGTTAACGTCTCTTCTGTTTGGCTCAGACAGACATTTTCAGTTTCCGATGGCACTGCCCTTTACCCACTCGGCATCCTATTTCCCCAGTCCATTAGCCATTCTGGAAAACTCCAGGAAGCCTTTTCTGAAACTCCCTAGAAACCAGCTGAGTGCACCTGACCAGGGAGGTTTACCAAAATCTTTCTAGAACGTTTTCTATAGCAATAGCCAACATTTTGTGGACTTGCTATGTTCTAGAAGCTTCGTTACAGGCTTTATGAATGTCTCATTTAATCCTAAGAAAAATAAATACTTCCCTGCCTTGATTTCTTGAGCGATCTTTGTCATCATCATCTGGTATATACAGTGTGTTCTGTCCCTGGATTTCAGGTGTGTGAGTCTGTTCCCATTTAGCTCACCCACACACCCGAGTGATTACTGAGTGTCAGACGTGGCTCTGGGCTCTGGAGATCCTCCTTAGCAATGAGTGAAACAGACTGCCTGCCCTCTGTAGGAAGGGAAATGCAGACAATTCATAGACATTTACAAAACTTACACATATAATGCCAGGGGTTGATAAATGAGGCAGGATGAAGGGTCAGGTTGTGGGGATGGAGAGAGTGATTATGAAAGACTTTTGCTGAGGTGACATTTGAACAGAGACCTGAATGACTTGTGGTTGTAAGCCTTGCAGACATTTGGCCACAGGGCCATTTGCTTCTGCACTAAATAGTTCCCCCTCTTCCACTTTGCTAGCTCTTCTGTTCCTTCCTGCTGTCAGTGTCAGAAGTGGGCTTGGCTGAGCCCCAACCAAGTGAATCCAGGAAGGAGACAGAGCTACAGGTATGAAGTAGAGTGGAGAGGTCTTAGCTGCAGGCTGAGGGAGCAGGTCTGGACACAAGGGAGTTTAGTGCATGGAACCAGGCCTGCATATCGGGAATGAGTTGCAGCCACTGGACTTAGTGCTGACACCTCAGCTACGGAGCCTGGGTTCCCTCCCTCACACAGGATGAGCAGAAACAATCTGCTCTCTGCCACTCTCCTTTAAGATCTGCCTCTTTGCATACGTTATTGCCCCCTCTGCCTGGGAACTGGGCAGCTAAGAGAAGCTTCCACCCCTATTCAGGCTAAGTTTCCGCTTCCACCCCCCACAGACATATTACATAACCTTGATATGCCCCTTAGCCTGCTTTGGGGAGGTAGGCTAGAAGCCCAAAGCACAGATCCACAGTCACACCTCCTTGGAACCTTTGCCTTCTTCGCTTGGGCAAATTGTTCAACCTCAGTTACTTCAGCTGTAAAATGGGAATGATAATAGTACCTACCCTGTTGTGAATATTAAAATCTGCCCAACAGTGTCTTACTGCCATATACATGTCTGTATTCCCTCACTAAGCTGAACCCCTTCAGGCAAGTCCCTGTCTTCATGGGGCTGACATTTTACTGGTGGAGACAGATGCTAAATAAGCAGACACAAATAAATAAATATACTTTCAAATAGTACCAGTGCAATGAAGAAAAATTAAATTGGGATGATGCAATCGAGTGACCTAAGGCATGCAGGGGTGCAGGTGCTATTTCAAATAGGATGGCCAGAGCAGGCTTTCCCAAGGACTTGGCATTTGAACGATAGTTTGATCCAAGTGACAGTCTGGAGGACAGCTGTCTAGACGGAGGGAGCAGCCATTGCTGGAATGACCTGGTGCATCTGAGAAGGAGGTGGCTGTGCCAGGAGGAGGGTGGAAAGGAGTGAGGCAAGGGAGCTGGAAGGAAGGAAGGAAGATTCTGGGGGTGGGAGTGCATATCAGCCAGGAGTTTGGGACTTGTCTTTCCTACAAAGGAGCCACTGAGAGTTATACAATTTACTAGAGGCCCGGTGCATGACATTCATGCATCAATATGGTCCCTAGGTCCGGCCTGCGATCTTCCCTAGCTGCCAGCAGCTAGCCCTGCCCCCTACCGCAAGTCTGCAGCTAACTTTCTCCCCACCCCCGTTCCCCATCTTCCATCAGGTGATTGGGGCCTGCAGGCTGGGGCAGCTCCTGTGTTGAGCGTCTGCCCTCTGGTGGTCAACGCACATCATGGTGACCAGTCATTCTGTCGTTGGTTGATTTGCATATTACACTTTACATAAATGTCTCTTTGCTGTGTGATGTAATTTATGGGGAGTAATATAGTTTACATCTCTTTGCTGTGTGCTGAGGATCCTTGGCCTTCTGGGCATGTGAGATAAAGGGGACTTGCTCTGATGGCCATCTTTTGGGAGATGGGTAATCAGTTATCAGTTGTAATGACGGCCTTTTGTCGTGGGTTGAATAGTGTCCTCTCAAAAGTTATGTCCACCTGCAACCTCAGAATGTGGCCTTGTTTGGAAATAGGGACTTTGCAGATGTAAACTAGTTGAGGGCCACCTAGAGGAAACCATCTTGGTTGTAGGGTGGGCCTAAATCCAATGACTGGTGTCTTTTTAAGAAGGGAAGATACAGAGTGACACAGAGAAGGTGGCCATGCCAACATGGAGGCAGAGATTGGAATGATGCTGTCACAAGGAGGCCTGGGACCACCAGAAACTGGAAGAGGCAGGAAGGATTCTTCAGGGGGAAGGCTCTTGTAGCCTTCAGAATTGAGAGGATAAATTTCTGTTGACTTTAAGCCACCTGGTTTGTGGTACTCTGTTAACAGCAGCTACAGGAAACTAATATGTGGATCTTCTGAGGATCTCTGGTCCGCTTAGGAAATTTGTATTGGGGTGGGGGTAGGAGGCATGGTCTTATCAGGGGCTTTGATATAGACCTTAAAGTCAAGGAAAGTGTTCTTACCGGAACTGAAAGGAGCACTGGGAGCCCAGAGGAAGAGGTCCCTGATGAATGTTGGTTGAGTGAATGAATAAATGAATGAATAGGCCTTAGCCTGAGCCACGCCTGGAGGCATTAAATCGCCCCAGCCATGATAATGGTCTTTGGCAGTTTTCAGGTTGTGGACCTCTTTGTCAGTGTAGCCAGCACCCCTTCTGCCGTGTGCCTTCCAAGCTCCTTGCAAATTGAGAAACCAGATGAAAGAATACCTTTCATCTCTCTCTCCCTTTGGTTGGAATACCTTTGGTTGAAGTGGACAGAGTTCCTAAGTTGATGACCCAGAGGACCTGAGTGAGCTTCGAGTGCACAGATTAGAAATGTGTGGATTTCAGAACCTGGACTTTTAACATTGTTTTCTGAGCTCAGAAGTATTTTTCTTCCCTCTCTTTAAGTGTTCATTAGCTAGGTCAAGTTAGGAGAACTGGAGAAGTAATCCAGCAGTGTAATCCTGTGTCCCAGCAACAGAAAGCAGTGCTCCTGCTGGCTTGCTACAATTCTTTTTTAGAATTGAAAGTGCTGAAAAGGGAGAAGAATCTCTAGGCCACAAAAGTTTAATTTTATTGTAATGCTGCCAGAGGTCCATTCCCTCCATGTCTATTAATTTCTCTTGGCCTGTCCTGCAGAAAATGTACGTGGATTGAAATCAAGATTAAAAAAAAAAAAATTTAGCCCTGGCCCATGTGGGTTGGTTGGTTGGTTGGTTGAATGTCTCTGGTCACTGGTCGCTGCTGGTTCAGTTCCCCGTCAGGCACATGCCTAGGGGGCAGTGCAAGAGGCAGCTGATCAATGTCTCTCCCTCTCCCTTCCTCTCTCTTTCTGAAATTAATAAAAATATATTTTAAACAATTTAAACTTAATATACTGTTCTTCATAAAACACTAGTTCAAATGGCAGTGCTGTTATTGGGCCACCGCTGTCCCACGACACCTGGCCCTTTGTCTGGGTAATACAAGTTCCTGGTTGTGTGGGGACACAGTAGGCGCTGAATAAATGCTTCTTTAATTGAAATCAGAGCTGATTTGGCTTGGTAATAGTTTGTTTATACTGTGAAGAAGCATGTGATTTGCTTAGGAAATTGGCTAGTTGCACCTCCCCCTATATCACTTTCTTTTTTTTTTTTTAATAATTGAATGTATTGGATGACATTGGTGCTCAAAACCAGACAGGTTTAAGTATTTTATCTCAATAAAATATCATCTGCCCACTAATGTTAATTTCTAGTCAGTTTCTTGTGTAATTGATGAGCCTCCTAATGTTGATTTAAAAAATAAAGTATTATATTTAGTTTAAAAAATATAGAATAATGCCGAAGCTGGTTTGACTCATTGGATAGAGCAACAGCCTGTTGACTGAAGGATCCCAAGTTCGATTCCGGTCAGGGGAATGTATCTTGGTTGCGGGCACATCCTGGGGGTGGGGAGGTGAAGGAGGCGGCTGATTTATGTCTCTCTCTCATCAATGTTTCTAACTCTCTATCCCTCTCCCTTCCTCTCTGTAAAAAATCAAAAAAATATATTTAAAAATATATAGAATAAGATTCAAAACAGCTGCGTTTGCCATTGGTGTGGCTGTTAGCCTTCTCTTACTTGTGCTTTTCATAACAATACCACATTAGTAGGAACAAAAGTTTAGGAAGAAAAAGGATAACTTTTCTCCCTCCAGCTATCAGTGACATCCTCAGCCCATAGTACTTATTTATTTATTTATTAAATATATTTTATTGATTTTTCACAGAGAGGAAGGGAGAGGGATAGAAAGTTAGAAATATCAATGAGAGAGAGACATCGATCAGCCGCCTCCTGCACACCCCACACTGGAGATGTGCCCACAAGCAAGGTACCTGCCCCCGACCAGAATCGAACCTGGGACCCTTCAGTCCGCAGGCCGATGCTCTATCCACTGAGCCAAACCAGTCTCAGCCCATTGTACTTATTTAATTTGGTATCTGGTAACAGGGCTCAGAGACAGTTCTGTGAAGCAGCGATGTGTGAAGATCTGATCCTAACAGAAGCTTATTTCTTATAAAAATATATTCTCCAGTCTTAGGGGCATGACATTACTCATAGACACTTCCTTTTTAAGTGTCCTGGAATATAATCATGGATTGTATAGATTTTTTTTCTAATTTATCAACTTTTGGGACATTTCTTATTTATAAGTATCCCAGCTAGTAATGAATAAAGACACAGAATAAAAGAAAAACAAAACAAAACACAATGAACAACAACAGTAAAAAAAAAAAAGAAAGAAAACCTCTTTCCCAGTAGGCAGTAATTTTGGATGTAAAACTTAAGAAGTGGGCCAGTAGGAGGAAGGGAACCGTCAGCTGGAAATGAGAGTTTCTCTGTAGACTTCATTCAGGTTATCACAGATCCACTGTACCTGGAGCAGGGCCCAAACTGGGTGAGGCTAGTGAGACACGCCCCTTTGCGTACAGAATTTGAGGGAGCACTAAAAAATTCAGTTATCACCATAAATGGTGTTTTAACACAATATAGTTTTTAAAAATCATAATTAATGCAAAGTACTCCACGATGAACAAAATAGCAAACAGTTGAAGACAGAAACTGATCCTACACTGGAAACTCAACCTCATTCACCTCCCTCTGACCAAAAGTAAGGTCATTCAGAGCTCTGAAGGAAGTTTCTCATTTTTCTAAGCCTGGCTTAGCTCTGGTGTGTGTGTGTGTGTGTGTGTGTGTGTGTGATTTTTAAAAATATGTATTTTTATTGATTTCAGAAAGGAAGGGAGAGGGAGAGAGAGATGGAAACATCAATGATGAGAGAGAATCATTGATCGGCTGCCTCCTGCATGCCCCACATTGGGGATCAAATCCACAACCCTGGAGTGCCCCACCTGGGAATTGAACCATGGCTTCCTGGTTCATAGGTCAACACTCAGACACTGAGCCATACCAGGGGCTTAGTTCTGGGTTTTAATTCTAGCTGTTAGGACCAGCTCTATGACTTCAGGCAAATAACACCTCTGATCTTCCTTTTATAAAATGAAAATAATGCTTTCCTTTGCAGGCTTTTGGGGTTGGTTTAAAAATTATGCCTGTGAAACACCAATCAACTAGTATTATTTAAAACCCAACAGTGGTTTTAAATAATTCATAATTGTTCACAAAGAATTAAGTTCCCAGGAGGTCCAAGGAGGTACCACCTATAAGCTTAAGAGTCTCTTATACATCTGTCAGGGTTGACAGGGTGTGATTTTCACTTTATAGGATATATCAGAGAATGGCCCCGGGCCAAGGCTTTGAACACTAGTTCAACCGCTAAGTAACCAATTTCCTGTTTAGTCATAGCTCCTTGTCTGGGTCTGGCCACTGGCTGTAAATTGTCAGCTCTTCCTCTCAGAGCAGCTCAGCTTGCTACAAGTTAGGTTTTAGTGGCCTTTATTTAATTAAGAATCCTTCCCCTCTCCCCAGTCATTGTGAGTCTCTTGAGCCCATTTCCATACATGATCATTCATCTGGATGACAGTTCACCCCATTGCCACTTGGACTGTCCACAGTCCTGAGCTGACCTCTGATTGGCTTTGCAGACATGGGCTTCTTCGTTCCTAACACGTAAGACGGAAGCTGATGCGAGCAGAGTAGAAATCACAGGAGAGTGAGGAGGGAGTCTAGTTAACATTCCATACGGAGAACTGTAAAGCAGCTCAGTTATGTCCGATTTTACAAATGGGAGGAGCAGAGAAACAACGATGTTGTCAGCTTTTCTTCTAATATGTTAGCTGCAGAGACCCTCAAGCTGAGCCTTCCCTTCACTTGTTCTGTCTAGTATTAAGGATGCAAATGCAGTGGGAAAATGACAGGAAAGTGTCACTCAAATCACTTATTAGTCTTTGGAGTATTAGTCATCATTAGTGGTTCCTTCGTTTTGAGTACTTATACTTCTCTCTGTTCTTCATGGAGAGGCTGAAGGAGTGGGAACTAAGTATTTCTGGCGTCAGTCCTGTGTGCTTTGGATTTAAGTTCCTTTTTCCCACCTAATTAGTTAATAGCAACTTACTGAGCTGGGCACAAAAATGAATAATAATAATAAAAAAAAGGGCTAGGAGAATGGGATTTTTGCCCCTGGAGCACTGAGGGTGTAGTTGGGTAGAATAAAAGAATAAAAAGCTTTAGGCGCACACTCCTGCATATCCACAGTCTCTCATGAAATGGCGTTTGAATCCGGTGTCTCTCCCTCTCCATTTTCACCATCTCTTTTGCAGAGCCTTGCCAGCCACAGTGGAACCTGAGGCAAGAAAAAAAACAAAACAAAACACACACCTGTGCTCCCCATACACACGCATCATCCTGTGTTGTGAACCAAATGGGGAAAGTTGTTAAAAGCTGTACATTTAGAAAAATCCAACTCTATATAAAGCCTCATGTTGCCCCATCTGTTCCCATATCATTGTTAGCCCAGTGGCGATGGGTGGGATGGGAGGTGGGTGGGGTTCCCAGTGACATAATAAGGCAGGATTGTAAAACAAACAGCTACAGCCTGTCTTTATTTAGTTTGGATTTTTTTCATTGTGGATTATTTTTTGGTATTAATTTTTTTTTCTAAAAATATTGCATTAAAATAATATTGCTGAGTTTTTTGGCACCCCCTTACATTTGGTACCTCACTCATTCACCCTAGTCCTGGCTCTGGTCACTCCCTGCGGTCATGTACACAGCTCCACAGCTGCCAGTTACCTTCCTAATAGACCAGCAGTGATTATGTCACTTCTGTGTTGGCTCCTGATTGTCTAAGAGGTAAAATCCAGCCCCCCTGACTTGGCAGCAAGCCCCTTCACAATCTGGCCTCCACTTACCTCACCAGGGCATCTGCTCCCACCTCTATCCCCACAGCTCCTAGACCAATGGTTCTCAACCTTCCTAAGGCCGCGACCCTTGCATACAGTTCCTCATGTGGTGGTGACCCCCAACCATGAAATTTTGCTACTGTTATGCATCGTGATGTAAATATCTGCATTTTCCGATGGTCTTAGGCGACCCCTGTGAAAGGGTCATTTGACCCCCAAAGGGGTCGCGACCCACAGGTTGAGAACCGCTGTCCTAGACCTTCAAGACCACACCCTTGTGTCCTTTTCCCTAAACTCCCCCACTTAACACACGTGTCCCTGCTTAGCTTTTGAGTTCCATCTGGGATACCACTTCCTGGCTGAGCTGCTTTTTGGGCTGCCCAAGTCGGCTTCATGGCTGCGTTTTCCCATATAAAATAGTTTCTACTCAGTTCCCATTTTGCCTGTTGCACTCACTGTTTTCCACTGTGATTTATCTGTTTACACGCGTCCCCAGTGACACTGCCAGCTCTTGGAGGAGAGCAGCCAGAGCCTTTCATGTCAAGTGAATAATGAATGCGATTGGACACAGTGGAAAAGGCAGTAACAGCAACTAGGAAATAATTCATGAAAAAAAAAAATCTCTGCAGAGAGGACACTGGTCTTAAAAGTCGGGAGATCTTGAGTTCCAATCTCGGTTCTGTCATCGGCTAGCTTTTTGACAGTAGTGATTTTCAGAAAGTAGAGAGAACCCAGTATGAACCCGCATGTACCCATCCTCTCACTATGACAGTCAGTCAGCTCAGGGCCATTCCAGCTGCTTGCAGTGCTGCTCCCTCTGCCTTCATCCTCGGCTTATTTCAAAGCAAATCCCAGACAACATGTTATTCCACATATAAACCACGTCAGTAAGAACATTAAACTTTAAATTGACTGCAAGCTCGGTATCGACCACGTGCAGAGGAGAGCTGGCATTGGGTGAGGCTCATGGGAAGCTGTTTGAAGCAAGTCCTCAAGGATTAGTATGGATTTTAGCAAAGAAGGCCTGATCAGCATGTTGTTTTAGCTGGAACGGGGGCAGGATATGGGGAACAGTAAATGGGAAGGAAATCCTAAGTGGAACCGAGCGTCGAGGGGCTAACCCCTGGATGCTTTAGAGGCAGCCTTTTGGCTGGGGAGTCTTACATTTTATGGAACAACTCTGAAGAGGTGCACTCACAATGGCGGCATGGGGCTGAGGATAGACGTAATATTCAAGCTCTGCCTCTCCAAGCACTTTCCTTGTTCTTGGATTTCTCCTTTCACAGCAAGAGAAGCTGTTCCAGGCAGTTTAAAGAAACGGGGTCCTCTACCAACCACCAGGCTTTGCTGGGGAGAAAGCGGGTTCACTTTTCTGTGCTCAGCCCTACACTAAGTTGACCTGGCAACTGTGCGCTTTATCCCGCTGGGTTTAATCCTTCTTATGAATAGCGGAGCAAAGCTTTATTATTCATGGGAGTGGGTTGCCGCTGCTGGGAGAATTAGCTGCGGTCTTACTGGGAAAGGTGCCTTCTGATGCCATGAGGCCTTTCGGGCTGTGCCTAAGGAGAGCCCATGGTTTAGGCATTTGGAGCGTAAAGCTTAAATTGCTCTACATTGTCTACACGTTCCATTCGGACTCCAAGTAGCTCTGTCTGTTCGGCCACAAATAGTCATTTTCTTCATGTTGCTTAGGACCTGCCTCTTGAGCACCTCCTAAAACTAGGGTACAACCAGTTCTTTTTGACTGGAGTCTTACTGGGTGGGGAGGGAGATTCTAGGCCCAAAAGAAAAGAATGGATAATAAAAGTATATTCAAGCTTAACCAGGCTCTCACGCAGCAATATAGCCTTTAGGAATATGGTAAAAGAATTAACTTTGTTTCTGATTGGATGTTTTGTTTTTCATTCAAGCTAGGAGAATAGAAGAACAGTGTAGAGTGAGCCTACTACTACCTATCAGTAGTTTGTTGCTGCCCCAGAATCTCTTAGGGGAGGACAAGATACTCTAGATTCTAGAATCTCTAAAGGAAGAGTTGGTTGGTTGTGCAAACCTCCAAGCTCCCACACCCTAGTTTCCTAGCACAGTGAGAACTTTCTGGGTGCTTGGAGCAGCGGAAGTGAAGCTTGTTTGCCTCTGAAACCACAGAGAGAAGCCCCGTTTTTTTGAAGGTGTTTTCTTCTGAAATTTTTACCTGGGATCCCAACGAATGCATTGCTGTTCTTTAAAAATAAAATAAAACAAAAAATTGTGTGTGTGTGTAATGAGAACTTTTAAGATGTACTGTCTTAGAAAATTTTAAGTGAACAGGGAAGTATTGTTAACTGTAGTCACCACGACGTCTATTACACCCCCAGGACTTACATTGTTTTTCTGGAAAGGTTTATGGAAAATCATCTGTGGGCTTAATCCCAGTGTTTTTCTTCTGGTCACCTCAGTCTGCATGTGACTCTGAGTGTGTGGCTGTTTGTGGTTGTTCCACCCAGAACGAAGTGATTTTCTTGTCTGGAACCCCGTCATACCAGGGCAGGGTGCAAGCCCCCACCCCCCAGAGACTCTGATCTTTAGGTGCCTCTTGTGTACATTACTCGGGTTTCTACCGTCACTAAGCTCCCTTCGGCGTCTCCTGTCCACTGAGCTGTCTAGAACCACAGAGCCTTTCTCTCCCCTCTTTGGTGGCTCTGTGCTTCTAATCCCTCCCCGGGGATAAGTCCTTTCTCACCATCCAGTATCAAAAATCACTATGAGGCCGTATTACTGAACTGCAGAGGCAGGTACATCGATCTTCACAGTAGTTATTGCTCTGCTCCTTTAAGTGCTAACATTTTTATCTCTTAGCTCTTCCTCCTTGTTGTCACCTTTGTGTTGTCGCTGGAGCGATGAAAGCCATTTGGTAGCACTTATTTAATTTACACTGACCTTCTGACATAGCCAAGCCCCTTCTTTTGCCTTTTCTCCTCCTCGGTGTTTGAGGTTGGAAAGGCTGGTGTTTGTGAGACGGTAAACGTGACCCTGAGGATTGCTTCTGAGGATGCTGGTACTCGCATCTTTGGAAGACGTAGAGTGGGCATGCCAGTTTAATGGGGAGTCTGTCAACTTATTGCATTCTCGTCCTCCATTTTGAAGCCTCACTGAGGACTCGAGATTAAACTGTCATTGGAACAAATATAACACTTTCCTTTAAAAAGGAAAATAACTTTTAAAAAAAGTAGCAAGCATGCCTCTTTAATTTCTTGACAGATATCAAAGAAAAAAAAACTTCCTGTCTTTATCTTGACAAGGCATCTAACATTGCTGGGAGGTTTTACTTGTGTGAGAACATCAACATTATAATCTAGAACTCTCTGAGAACTGAACTCGACTACTCTCTCTGGTGAGGGTCGGTGAAAAGGGACAGTAAAATAGTTATGGACATTCCGTTACCAAAGTAGTCAACTATGAAAGCTAATTCATCTTTTAAAAGGTTAGTCCTTTGATAAAGGACAGTTGATGCTAAAAAGAAAAGGTTAGAAATATAAACTTTTTTCTCTGTTTTGAGTATTTGAATGACTTAATGTTTCTCTCTTTGGGAGTGAGGTTGGTACAGTAGCCGGTGATCACTAACAATTAAAATAATGAGTCATGTGCAACAACACTTACACTCGTCGAGAGCCCAATTAAAATCACACTTCATTTTTGTTTTCATGAATCAGAAGTAAATTTAGAACCAGCTTCATGATTCTTGTGGTATTTTCCAAATTAAGGACTCTAGACATTTGGCCACTGAGCCGTGTGAATCCTAGATGTGTTTTCTTCCCTTTGCTATCAATTAGATATTTCAGAACTCAATGTATGAAGAAATAGCCACTAAAAGTGGGTCAAGGCCACAGTCCCACATCCTCCTTCCTCCTGCGAAATATTGCACAAGAGACTTTAAAAAATGGTGGTGTCGCCCTAACTGGTTTGGCTCAATGGGTAGAGGGACAACCTGCGGACTGAAGGGTCCTGGGTTTGATTTCAGGGAAGGGCACATACCCTGGTTTGGGGTCGATCGCCAGTAGGGGGGGTACAGGGGGGAGCTAATTATTGATTATCTCTCATCATTGATGTTTCTCTCTCCCTCTTCTTCCTCTCTGAAATCAATAAAAATATATATTTAAAAAATGGTGGTGTTGCCGAAACAGGTTTGGCTCAGTGGATAGAGCGTCGGCCTGTGGACTGAAAGGTCCCAGGTTCGATTCCGGTCAAGGGCATGTACATTGGTTGCGGGCACATCCCCAGTAGGGGGCATTCAGGAGGCGGCTGATCGATGTCTCTCTCATCGATGTTTCTAACTTTCTATCCCTCTCTCTTCCTCTCTGTGAAAAATCAATAAAATATATTTTAAAAAATGGTGGTGTTTTATATATACATAGAGTGTTCCCCAAAATGAATAATTAGAATAATTATACAGGCAATGTTTATTAAAATTTCATTTAAAAATTGAGCTATCAGCTGGTAAAGTGTGTATACATTTTGGGGGGACCCTCTGTATATATAAAATAAAATTTACCACTTTAACCTTTTTTAAGTGTACAGTTCAATGGCAGTCAATACATTCATAATGTAGTTCAGCCATATGATGATGCATATGTAGAACTTTTTCATCTTCCCCCAAAAGAAACCCCTGTACCCATAAATACTAACTCTCCATTCTCCCCTCCTCTCAGCCCCTTGCAGCCACATTTTACTTTCTGTCTCAATGAATTTGACTATTCTAGGGACCTCCTAGAAGTGGAATCTGACAGCATTTGGCCTTTTGTGTCTGGATGATTTCACTTAGCTTCCAAGGTTCATCCATGTTATTGCTTGTGCTGGCATTTCCTACCTTTTAAAGACTGAATAATACTCCATTGTATGTATGTACCACATTATGTTGATCCATTTGTCCATCCAGGAATGCGCAAGAGACTTCTAAAATTATTTTTTGCTGTCACCGCATACACACACACACACACACACACACACACACACACACACAGCTGTGTGAAGAAATATGTAAATTAGGTTGACTAACATAATCATTTCATCACACTGTACACTTTCAGTCATGAGCCACATAATGATGTTGTCGATAGTGAACACTGAACCCATAGATTATAATGAAACGGAAAAATTTCTACTTAGCTGTTACAACATCCCAGTTTTTGTAAAGTGAAGCCTAAGTGTACAGTGTTTATAAAGTCTACAGCAGTGTGCAGTGGTGTCCTAGGCCTTCATATTTACTCACTGCTCACTCACTGACACCCAGAGCAACTTCTGGTCCTGCAAGCTCCATTTGTGATAGGGTGTCCTATACACGTGTACCATTTTTCATCTTTTAGATCGTATTTTTACTGTCCCTTTTCTGTGCTTATATATTTTAGGCACAGAAATAGTTATCATTGGTTACAGTTGCCTACAGTATTCATTTCAATACACTAATACGTTTTACAGGCTTGAAAGCTAGGAGTAATGACAAGCTGTACCATATAGACTGTGTAGTATTGATCTAAGTTTGCGTAGGTGCACTCCATGATGCTCACACAGGATTGAAATTGCCTAAAGATGCATTTCCCAGCAATGTGTTCCTGTCATTAGTGACACATTACTGGGTATATAATTTTTATTAAAAATAAAATAATATAAAATTGTTATTTTTAGTATGTGTCATTTGGAAAACTGTCCTGGTTCTAATTTTCTGCTGTTTCACTTGCGAGTTATTGATTGAGTCCCTACATAATGCCAAATGCTGAGAATGAGCTCTTACATGCCAAAACTTGAGTGAACCTCAAAAACATCATGCTTATTGAAAGAAGCCAGGCACAAATGGTCATCTATTACAGGATTCCATTTATAAAAGATATCTAGAATAGATTGTAAATCCATAAAAGCAGATTGGTGATTGCCACGGGCCAGTGGGGGTGATGGAGAATGGGGAATGACTGCTTAATGGGTACAGGGTTTTATTTTGGTGGTGAAAATGCTTTGAAAATAGGTGGAGGTGATGGTTATATGACATTATGACCGTACGAAATGCCAGTAAATTGTTCAGTTTCAAATGGTTAATTGTGTGCCAGGTGGATTTGATTTTACCTCAATAGAAGAAAAATGGGCAAAAAACAACAACAAACACACACACACACAAAAAACAATGAATGAGCTCTACTCTGCATTCAGATTTATTGTTTGGTAGGGAAGCTAGACCAGGAAATAAGGGACCCTGGCTTGGTAGATTGCCACCCAATCAGAATCAGAGGGGATGGTGGGTGACTCATTATTGGAGAAGGTCCAGTGTAGGTGGGCGGGTGAAGACCTGCAGAATGAAGGGCTCTGGGTCAAATTTTAAATTCTCTTACCCAAAGGCTAGAAATAGATGTGAACAGAATGAAAGGTGATGTACAGAAAGGAATCAGTTATACTATAGTTCCTGCATACCTAGGCATGGTTTCTTGTAACATCATTAGTAAATCCAGGAAGTGCTGTAAAATTTTCCAAGTAGAACTGAACCTTAGAAAACAATGACATTGCTTTATTATTATTATTATTATTATTATTATTATTATTATTATTATTATTTATTTTCCTGCACAGGCCTAGTAACAGAGCTCTTCTGTCCACCCCCTCTCCCCCTTCTTTCTCCCAGTTTTCTCACCATCCTTCTCAATTTGTCCTTTGTCAACAGGGCAGAAAAGAGAGGTTGCAGTGATCTATGGGTACAATCCACGATGCACTGCTAAAAAGATAAACTTAAATGAAGTGATTTATTCCCTGTGGCAGGTCTTCTGCACCCAGAATTGTCTCTCCAAGTGAGTGCCCATTGATTTTCCATACTTTCCCTGTCAGCCTCTGGATTGCCATTGTTTATCAGAGGTAGACAACCAGTTTAAGGTGGCAGCGAATCCTCCCAGCCCAGGCACTCCGCGTAGGGTGTAGCTTTTATTTGTGTTCTAGGGTGCAGCACACTTGCCTTGGGCTGCCTTAAAACTGTGTGTGTGAGAAGGGGCAATTCCACTGGTATTTTGAATTGCTCAAACTAGAAGTAAAATATTTGTATGCTCCCATTTTGAAAGTGCTTCTAGAATCTTCCTACTTGAATCACATAGACAATAGATCCCACAGAATAGCAGCAGCACAGGGTAATCTACAGCTGCGGGGACAGTGCCTGAGTAGGTCTGATCTGTGTTAGATGAAAAGTACTGAGCATCCTGTGGGAATTAATGAACTAGGAATGTCCTTTCTCTTCAGGGGCCACATGCATATCACACGGAACATGTCTTTCCTGTTTTTCTCCAAACCCATCCCATTGTGTCGGGGAGTGACAAAGTGAAATCTCTCCAGCATTGAATTGAAAGAGATAACTGTGTGGTCGGTGGCTCTCATCTTTGAAGCTCATTTGCTAGGTCCTTTGGTCAGGAAGAGAGGTCTATTAATTATTGGTTGGCAGGAGTGAGCTTAGCTACAAGTTTTTTTTTCTGCTCTGTGCTTCGGGTATAGTGATCTGGACAAGAACGCCACATACTGGGCACTTTCCAAATACATATTGTGCAGGAAGAAAGACTGCTTTGGATGCAGTTGGGGTGGAGCCAGGGAAATTATTTACATGACATAATGATTTTCCTAACTGGTAAATTTCAGGGAGGAAAAAGACTAGTTTGATTGCTAAATAATTATAGACAAATATATAGTTTGTGTTTCTATACACATACACAAATATGTGGTAATATACTGATGATATTTGGCATTTGTATTTTTTAAAACCACAAGCCTCCTGTAGGAATTCAGACTTATGAATACCTTTGCCAGCAAGTAACAGTTAATAATAGCTAAAGAGGGATGAATACGGATAGCATTTTTCTCTTTGTACTTCTGATTGGCAGGCAGGGAGAATTAAAGCTTGTTTTTGGGTTAGGGTTTTTGTGTTTTGTTTTTGAAGTTGATTTTTAGAGAGAGAGAGAAAGGGAGAGGGAGATAGAAACATCCATGTGAGAGCATAACATTGATTGGCGGCCTCCTTCATGCCCCATAGGGGATCAAGTCCAAAACCTGGGCATGTGCTCTGCCCTGCAGCCCTTTGGTGCAGAGGACAATGCCTAGCCAACTGAGCCATACTGGCCAGGGCTATGTTATTTAAAAAAAAATAATTATAATACTGTTTAATCACTCTCTTAACTGAATCTGTGGCATATCTATATATATATAAAAGTTAAGCGACAGGATGATCAGCCAGTAGCATGACATGCACTGACCACCATGGGGCAGATGTTCAACACAGGAGGTGCCTCCTGGTGGTCAGTGCGCTCCCACAGGGGAGTGCCACTCAGCTGACACACAGGCACCAGATGCTAGGCTGACAACTGGCCAGTGTAGTGGCCCAAGCCTCTCCCAGGGACACTCCCCCCGCTCACCTGAGCTGTGGAGTGGGCAGTCCCCAGCCCAGGCTCGAGCTCCTCCCTGGCTGCCTGCCACTTCCCACACTACGTTGTGCTGTGCGGGACCCACATGGACAGCAGGCCGGAGCCCAACGAGCTGGCAGGAAAGACCAGGCTGTGGTGGCACAGAGGCCCATTGATCTCCACAGGCCAGACCGAGGGACCCCACCAGTGCACAAATCCGTGCACCAGGCCTCTAGTATTTCAATAACACGCATGTGTGACAACATTCATTTAGCACTTTCCCCGAGTCCAGAGGACCATTTCGTACAAGTTTAGCAGGATGTTGCCTTCATGCTGAGTACTTCCCATAGATCATAGGGGTCTGGGCAAGCAAAATCAGCTTCCAGAAGGCCATAAGAGAGAGCCAAGAAACTTCAGAGAGCAGGAGAAGCTACATGAATGTGTGTGTGGTGGGGAAATGGAAAGATATTTTATATGTTCATGTAAGCAGAGAAAAACTGTAGACCTCCATTACGTTCATTTTCTTCCTTGTCTTCCTTGAAGGCCTGATTATTCATTTGGCTGAGATGTAAGATCTTTTGAGCTTCTAACATAATAGTTATTCATAAAGGCATTCAAGCTGATGGCTTTCTCAGAACGTCCTGCTGTTCAGGATGGACTTCATCTATATTTCAACGAATTTCTAAATGGGGGAAACAGAACATTTTTCCTTTGATTAATTCATTGGTTTTTTTAGTCCTCAAGGACTCATATGCTCAAAAGGAAGTCAGTAAAGGAAGAATGATAAATTGGAATTGAAACTCATTTAAAAAAAAAAAATCTTTGAACACTGTCCTGAATTCAACATCTGAAATACAGCGGGCCCAGTGAAGATTTATGAAAGCTAATTTTAAAAGTTAATTGAAAATCGTATCAAAGGGCACAGTGTTAGGAGTCGTGTAAAGTTCTTAAGACTATTTCAGACCACTGTTTCACAACTCTGGCTTTTAGGCTACTTTGCCCCAAAATCAAATACTTGGGCAAGTTTCTACTAGTCAGTACCCAGAGGCAGGCCTTGCATTCTTGGGCTCTTCTCTGGGAATGTGTCCCCTGCAGCTACGATTTTAAGGTTTATGTTATTGGATGTACATCGGTCCTAAGATGAGGACTTGGGGAGATTATCCTGGGAAGCCCTAGGAGGAGCATAGAGAGGTAAGAAAAGGCAGGGGAAGGTGATAGAGTGTCTGTAAAGGAGAGTTTCCTACGAATCCAGCGCAGAGGGAACAGCAGTGAGGCAGGACCAGTGCAAAATCTCTAAGCACAGCAAGTCTCAGTTAACCTCGTGGATAGGTTCCTGGGAACTGGGGATGTAAGCAAAATGATGTAAAAAGAAACTGCCCCACCTGGTTTGGCTCAGTGGATAGAGTGTTGGCCTGTGGACTGAATGCTCCCGGGTTCTATTGCTGTCAAGGGCACAAGTCCAGGTGGGGGCCTAATCCCCAATAGGGAGCATGCAGGAGGTAGCTAATCAGTGATTCTCTCTCATTGATGTTTGTGTGTCTCCCTCTCCTTTTCTTTCTGAAGTCAGTAAAAATATATTAAAAAATAAATAAAAAGAAACCAATTTCTGTGTTGCTTAAGTGGTTGGAGTGTCAGCCCGAACACCGAAGGGTCGCAGGTTTAATTCCTGGTCAAGGGCACATACATGGGGGCATGTGCAGGAGGCAAGCAATTGATAAGTCTCTCTCAACTCAGTGTTTCTCTCTCTCTCTCTCTTTCTCTCTCTCTCTCTCTCTCTCTCTCTCTCTCTCTCTCTCTCTCTCTCTCTCTCTCTCCCTTTCTTTCTCTCTTTTTTCTTTTTCTCCATCCTTTTCTGCCCCATCTCCTTCTTCCTCCCTCCCTTCCACTCTCTAAAAATCAATGGAAAAAAGTATCCACTGGTGAGGATTCACAACAACATAAAATGAAATAAAAAAAGTTTTCTCATAGGCTAATTAATATATACAAGAGTTAAGTTCTTACAACCTATTTCTGGTCACAAAAATATCACCAAACTTCTAAAATGAGATCCAAAACACTCCTAATATTAATATTGAAATAAATGGGAGCTGTATATCCATTTAAGAAAGTTTAATAAAAACAAGTGAGATGATGATGTTCCAACCTGCTTGCTAATTCTAGTTTAGGCTTGTGGGTGGCAGCGGCCTCTCCCAGCTACTCAGGGCCCATCAGGAACAAAGGACCAGATGCCTTTCCATTCCAGGGCTGTTCACACTCACCTTCACTCACTCAGACTGGGATGATTTAGACACACCAGTTCACTTAACAGGCATTATCTTTGGGATGTGGGAGGAAGACAGAGTCCCCAGAGAGAACCCCAAAGACATGGGGAGATGTGAGAACTACACTCAGACAATGGCCCTGGCTGGGAATCTATAGAATAAAAACCTAAGCAACCGTACGGTGGAACAACCAGAACAGCCGGTCACTGTGATGTGCACTGACCACTGGGGTGGGGTGGGGTAAGAGTGGGGACAGACTGGAGCTGGCCCCTGGTGGTCAGTGTGCTCCCACGGTGGCGATGGCGGGGAGTGCTGCTCAGCCAGAAGCTGGGCCCATGGCTGGCGAGCACAGTGATGGTGGTGGTGGTGGTGGTGGTGGTGGTGGTAGCCTCTCCCACCTCTGAGACAGCACTAAGGAGGAGAGAGCAGGTGGGCAGTAAGGAGCAAGGGATCCTGGACTAGGAGAGGACACAGGTTGGGCTGAGGGACCCCTTTCCAGTGCATGAATTTTGTGCACTGCTCCCATATAGATAGATAGATTGATAGATAGATAGATATAGATGTGTGTGTGTATTTTTTTCTTTTCTCATCATTACAACAAAACAACATTGGACAGAATGATGTTACTCAAGGACCTGCTGTACCTGCTTGAAAAAGGCTCAATGGGTGATGTAACTCTCTTTGTCTTTTACGTGCTCTGGGAGATTGGACCTACTAGTGTTGAGGTTTTTTTCCCCCAACATGGGTACAGGATGCCTGGGAACTAGCCAAATTAGTCTTTTGTTGTAGGCTCTTTTTAGGAGGCAGGTCTGTCACCTGGTATGGCAGAGCCCCTCTTTCTAAGGTCCTATCTCTAATCTGAATAACGAAGAACTTGGAAATGAACCTGATCTCTGGGAGATCAGCTAGGTCCTCTCTGCCTAGTTGTCCTCAGGAGAGCTCTGGAGTCCTTGAAGTTTCCTCCCCGGGATCTAAATAAACACCCCCAAAACCTCACGAAAGCTTAACTCCCCAGCGTCTTGGGTGAGATTCCTTAGAAGTCACGGAATTCTCGTGGAGCTGATGTAGGGTGGAGGGGTGGAGATGGAGTGAGGGGAGAGGAATGGAGATCTTGGGAGCATGACTTATACCACAGAGCTCGTCTTCCCCGCTCCCTAGTCTGCCACTGATTGACTGTGGGCCTTTCTCAGGACAGGTATAACCTCCGGGCAGAATGGCTCCCATTGGCTGATGCCATTTTATCGACTGGGGCACAGATAGGAGCCAGTAGCAGTTGATTGATGCTCATACAGCCGTCTGTGCCTGGTAGAGGGGTCCAGCCAGGGCACTTTGGGTTACTCAGAACAGATCGCCTCTTTTTAACTCATCCCCGTAACACAGCTCACCAGTGCTCTGAGGACCCCTTTCAAAGCATCCCTCTTGCCCTCCAAATTCAGCATCCTCAGCCCCTCCCCGGAAGAGCTCCACTCCTGGATATGGGAAAGGAAGCTCAGATGCCTATGATTTGAGCTGGACCCCCCTGGGGGTTTGCTGGCTCCGAGGAGGAGTGGTGGGAGGTAGGGTGGGAGATGCTGAACCTTCTAATCCTGATCTGTCTTTCAACTACTTTCTCCAGAGTCAGCTAAAGGCAAATAGGCCTTGGCAGTGAGTATTAATTTTCTTCCGCAAACAACCCAGCAGCCATCCTAATTTTATAAGAAATATTTTCTTCCTATTAAGAAGTGTTTTCTGATGCTACTCTTTGCCAAGTAGTAACCTGACATTCTTGTGCTAAGGACCATCTGATTTCTTTTTGAACCTCCTTTTGTTGCTATGTCAGCTGAAGCGGGCTCTGAGGCATCCAGGAGACTTTTTTCTGAACTCAAATTTGTTTCCAGATACAAGATTAGAGGAGGAAGGTGTGGACTGCTGAGAGAGTTTCCGTTGTACCTTTTTCATCTTTACTCCAATCTGGAGCGACTGGGGCATTAACAGATGTTGTCACTAAGTGTCTTAACAACAAATTAATTTATGGAAAAATTACTCAGACACTAAGGCTTTTGAAGTGGCCGTGTCGATGGACAGCTGCTGCAGAATTCTGAATTTTGGAGCCAGGTATTGACCCTTCAGGAATCTAATGAGGCTTGATGTGCCTGCGCCTCAAATGTATTTGCTCTACAAGCTATTATCATTCAGGGTAAACACCAAGCTCTGTTTCCTTGTGGAAAACTTAGCATCATCAGAAAGCAAAGCCACTTGCTAGCCAAACCCAGCTGCATGTTGCATTGGATATTGTGTCCAAATATCTTCATGACCTAAGAATAAAACTCCTAAGAAGTCATTCTGATAATCTAGAAAGCTCGGTGCAATAGGAGTGAGTCATGAAATCCTATCCACATTCCAGGGCAGGGGAATGAAACCCTGCTTCCCAGAGGAAGGTTGTTCAGGTATGTGTGCTAAAACCACCGCAGTAACTAATATGCTTTCAGAGAGATGCTTCTAGGCTATGCACGTATCCCGTGTCTCGTTTAAAAGCTTTCAGTATTTATCCATGGATAAATACTGCTATAGCTTTCTGCTGCTGATTTTCTCTCATTCCTTCTGCATTTATTACTTGGACTTCTCCTGTAAGGAAGATTTGTCCCTTCTTGACTTAGTATTTATTGATTCAATCGCTTGTTTCTACCAGCACGGATGCACAGATATTTGCTTTATTTCCTGGGTGAGAGATGTTTTTAGAATAGGGAAGCATCCCTGGTGAATTCCTTAGATGGAGATGTAAGGAAGAGCGTGCGTGTGGAGGAAGATACTCCGCGCATAGAGCGCAGTTCCTGAGAGTTAGATCCAGAAGGGGAGGCCTTGGCAAAAATGAGAGACACTCTGTACTAAAAAAAAATGGGGATGAAGAGAGCTCGGGAGGGCCAATTTTGATGTCATTAGGGCGTGCCCATTAATTACCCTTTGTCTTCTCAGTCAAGATGTTTTTTTGCGATAGCAGTGGAAAATTGACTGTTGGAATTTGAATTTTCTTGGCCAGAATTCCTGGCTCCTTCAGCGGGGTTTCTCAACCTCGGCACTATTGCCATTTGGGCTGAGTGATTCTTTGTTGTGGGGGTGTCCTGGGCATTGTAGGGCGTTCAGCAGCATCCCTGGCCTCTGCCCTCTCAAAGCCCCTCACTTCCTTCTCTTCTCCTCTAGTGTGACCACCAGAATGAATCTACACAGGGCAGCCAAGTGCTCCCTGGGGAGCAAAGTGCCCTGTTTGAGAACCACTGATCTAAAATGATACTCATGGTTCTGGCAATCCACAATACTATTCCCACCCCCCTTATCTTTATTGTTTATTTTTAAAATATATTTTCATTGATTTCAGAGAGGAATGGAGAGGGAGAGAGAGATGGAAACATCAGCGATGAAAGAGTCATTGATCGGCTGCCCCATGCACATCCCACAGTAGGGATCGAGCTTGCAACCCAGGCATACGCCCTGACTGGTAATCAACCTTAACCTCCTGATTCATAGGTCAATACTCAATCGCTGAGCCACGCTGGCTGGGCAGTCCACAGGATTCCTGAGCACTGCCTTTGAAAGACTAAGGCAATGGCATTCACCTAATTTCTTGCAGAAGGGACTAAGCCACCCTAGCTTCAACACTCAGTCATTGCCACAGCTGACCAGGGAGGCCCTGTTTTCTTGGCGAGTAGCTGATGGTGTTCTGAGCGCAGTAGCTGGACAAATCGTGGAAAGGGCGTTCCAGTTCTCAGAGGATCCTGGGTCCTAAAAGCACTGCTGCTAATGCAGCCTTGCCTCCTGGTGGAGGGCTGTTTTCCTCTCTGCGCTGTTTCTGTGTGACCTGTGAGAAGCACTTTCATGTCAGTTGGGGATACAGAAGCTTTTCCCACAAGTTAGTTTCGGAAAGCCCATTTGGTCTAAGTCCATGACACTGACCTCGCCGGGCACACATGGGTTGCTGGGAAGGTTGTTTTCCTAGGAGACCAAGGGGTGTTGGGGACCCTTACTCCTCTATACCTCTCATTTTTATCCGAAGACGCTTATGCTGTGATCCAGTTTTCTTTAAGCTTCAGTGGATTTTTAATTAGACGCTGCATTTCAAACAAAACAAACCTGATAGAGATGAAAGAACACGGCCAAAGCTAAGGCTGGAAAGATCTTACTTGATCACTGATACCACCTGGCAAAACCGAGGCCCTTTAGAGCTGTGTTTTTTATTGTTTTTGTTTTTTTAAATTTAATAAATCTTTATTGTTTAGATTATTACACTTGTTCCTCTTTCCTCACACAGGTCCCCTCCACCCAGTTCCCACCCCACCCTCTGCCCTTACCTCCCCCACTATTCTCATCCATAGGTGTACGATTTTTGTCCAGTCTCTTTCCACACCCCCAGACCCTTTCCCCCCCGAGAATTATTAGTCTGCTCCCTTTCTATGCCCCTGATTCTATTATATTCACCAGTTTATTCAGTTCATCAGATTTTTTTTATTCACTTGATTTTTAGATTTACGTGTTGATAGTTATTTATTTGTTGTTCATAGTTTTTATCTTTATCTTTTTCTTCTTCTTCCTCTTCTTAAAGAGTACCTTTCAGCATTTCATATAATACTGGCTTGGTAGTGATGAACTCCTTTAGCTTTTTCTTATCTGTGAAACTCTTTATCTGATCTTCAATTCTGAATGATAGCTTTGCTGGGTAATCTTGGTTGTGGGTTCTTGCTATTCATCTCTTTGAATATTTCTTGCCACTCCCGTCTGACCTGCATAGTTTCTGTTGAGAAATCAGCTGACAGTTGTATGGGTGCTCCCTTGTAGATAACTACCTGTTTTTCTCTTGCTGCTTTTAATATTCTGTCTTTGTCTTTTGCTCTTGGCAGTTTAATTATGATGTGTCTTGGTGTGGT
The DNA here is from genome assembly GCA_004026805.1 of Lasiurus borealis. NCBI lineage: Eukaryota > Metazoa > Chordata > Mammalia > Chiroptera > Vespertilionidae > Lasiurus > Lasiurus borealis. The sequence continues at coordinate 28,153 of PVJN01018657.1, forward strand.
CTTCTTTGGATTTCTTTTGTTTGGGGTTCTGTGCATTTCCTGGACTTGTACGTATATTTCTTTCACCATGTGGGGGAAGTTTTCAGCCATTATTTCTTCAAATAGGTTTTCAGTGTCTTGCTCTCTCTCTTCCTCTGGCACCCCCATAATTCTGATGTTGGTACGCTTGAAGTTGTCCCAGAGGCTCCTTACACTATCTTCATATTTTTGGATTCTTTTTTCTTTTTGCTTTTCTGTTTGAATGTTTTTTTCTTCTTTGTATATCAAATCTTTGACTTCGTTCTTGCAATCCTCTAGTCTGCTGTTAGATATCTGTATAATATTTTTTATTTTAGTCAGTGTATATTTAATTTCTAGTTGGTCCTTTTTCATATCCTTGAGCGTCTCACTAAATTTATTGGCCTTTTCTAGAAAATTCTTGAAAAACCTTATAACTGTGGTTTTGAATGCTATGTTCAGTCATTTGCTTTCCTCCATTTCTTTCATTTGTGATCTGTTTCTTTGTCTCTGCATTTTGGCTCCTTCCCTGAGTTGATAGAGTGCCTTTGTGTGCTAGGTGTCCTAGAGGGCTCGGCCTCCTCAGTTACCTGAGGTGGAAACTCTTAGTGCACCCCTTTGTGGGCTGTCTGCACAGTCTTATTGTAGTTAAGCCTTGATTGTTGTTGGTATCGCTGAGAGGAATTGACTTCCAGGCCAGTTGGCTGTGAGGATCAGCTATGTTTATGCTGGGAGAACTTCTGTGCTGGAGACACCCTTATGAGAGAAGACTTGCAAGAACCTCTGTTCAGCTTGAATGGGGCAGAGTCTCAGGGCAGAGCTGACAGCATTGATTTCCTATCAGCCGTGCCCTTAATAGGCCCCCATGTCCCAGTGTCCCATAGTAATCACTGCAAGCACCTCTGAGAGAAAGCTGCCCTCAAGTTCTGCCTGCTGCCAGACAGTCCAGTTTCTCCCCAAATGAGTCTGGGTCCTTAGAGTCTCTCCTGGAATTGGAGTTCAGTGCAGTCAGGAGCTTTTGTCTCCCTCCAGGTTAAGAAAGTCAGCCGCATACTCAGTTGCCAGTTTTCTCCTTGCATATGCCTCTGAACCTCTGCCTTACGCAGTTCCTCTGAGTGTCAGTGTGCTTTTCTCTTTCCTTCTAGTTGTAGAATTTCCACTCAGCCAGCCTTCCTATGGTTCTGGATGATGTCCATTTAAAAAAATATATATATTTTATTGATTTTTTTACAGAGAGGAAAGAAGAGGGATAGAGTTAGAAACATCAATGAAAGAGAGAGACGTCGATCAGCCGCCTCCTGCACGCCCCCTACTGGGGATGTGCCCGCAACCAAGATACACGCCCTTGACCGGAATTGAACCTGGGACCTTTCAGTCTGCAGGCCGACGCTCTATCCACTAAGCCAAACTGGTTTCAGCTGGATGATGTCCATTTTGTCCTTTAGTTGTAGTTTTGAAATTGTTGTGGGAGGCGGCAGTTTAGTGTTTATCTATGCCGCCATCTTGATTTCTCTCTGGAGCTGTGTTTATTGCACAGAAAGGGGAAGCTGTTTGCAGGGGACCTTCCTTGCACCCCTGAGCTTGGGGTTGCCAGGGTAGGGGAGAAGTGGAAGGGGAGGAGAGAGGGTTCGATTCCTAGATCCCATATCTGCCATCATTTAGAACCAAGAGTCATATTTGAAGTATTTTCAGGAGGTTTTTCTAGGTACCGGCTGGATACATTTGGGAATCAGTTGTCATTTAAGAAAATTAGAGTCCCATTGCATCAGACATTGGGAAGTTTAATAGCACCACAAATTAAAAAACGATCTCTTCCACAGACTTAGCATGCAGCAAATAGTAATAACTCCTCACTCTAATCAAAGAAACTAGGATGCGGTTGTGTAAAATAACAATTACAGTTTATCTTCCTTTGAAGTGCTTTCCAATACTGTCCATTGGTTTCTATACCAATTCATTTTGGGCAGCATTTCATCTTTTCTGATGCAAAACTGAGATCCCCAGGGATTTAAGTTTCCCGGGTCCACAAATCTAGGTGACACCGAGAGTCAGAATGAGTCCAACCAGTGGATTCTCAACCCTGGCGGGAGACTTTGATCCCAGTGGTTGGCCCCACTGCTGTAGATACTGACTTAGCTGAGCAGCGGAAGGGCTGGATCATGGGTTTCTGAGTCTAATGTGCGGCTACTCCAGGGGGACCAGAGGCGTAGCATCATTTGGAAGCTTGTGAGGAAAGCAGGAATCCCAGGCATCTTCTGAACCAGAGCCTGCATTGTAACGAACCCCAGGGGAATCCTATGCATGGTGGCGTTTGGAACTTACTACGCTGCTCCCATTGACATCTCTATTCAGGATGCCTGTTCTTTTTATTTTTATTTTTATTTTTTTAAAATATATGTTATTGATTTTTCACAGAGAGGAAAGGAGAGAAATAGAAAGTCAGAAACATCGATGAGAGAGAGACATCGATCAGCCGCCTCCTGCACACCCCACACTGGAGATGTGCCCGCAAGCAAAGTACATGCCCGCGACTGGAATCGAATCTGGGACCTTTCAGTTCGCAGGCCGACGCTCTATCCACTGATCAAACCGGTCTCGGCTGTTCTTTTTATTTTTACCAGTTAGGCAGTATTCAGGGCCTGGGTGGCCTCTGCTGGGGGCCCTGGCTTCCCCCGCCTTGTGGGTTTCCTGTGTGTGCCTCTGCGAGTGAAGCCACAAGTCTTGCTCACTGCTAGCAGGTGGAGTGTGTCTTCACAGTCCTCGGATTTTGAGTGCGTCATCACTGCAGTGTTGGCAGCCACTAGACCAGTGGTTCTCAACCTTTCTAATGCTGCGACCCTTCAGTACAGTTCCTCATGTTGTGGTGACCCCCAAATATAAAATTATTTTCGTTGCTGCTTCATAACTGTAATTTTGCTACTGTTAATGAATCATAATGTAATATCAGTGTTTTCCGTGGTCTGAAGCTCTACAGCAGCTACCCACAGGTTTAGAACTGCTAGCAGGATCACCTAAGACCATCAGAAAACACTGATATTACATTATGATTCATTAACAGTAGGAAAATTACAGTGATGAAGTAGCAACGAAAATAATTTTATGGTTGGGGGTCACCACAACATGAAGAACTGTATTAAAGGGTTGCAGCATTAGAAAGGTTGAGAACCACTGCTCTAGACTCTTCCTGTTGAGCGTGATGGCACGTTAATGCTGGAGTGACCACTGAGGAAAGTGGCTCAACCTGTGCTCAGCTCCCGAGACCCTCCCTCACCTCCAGCTTAGACACGGACTGTATTGGAAAGGAGAGAGGCAGCACCTATTTTCTTCTCCTTTCTTTTTTGTAAATGGAAGGTCCTGGGTAAATGTTTCTTTTTTTAATCTTCGCCCGAGGATATTTTTCCATTGATTTTCAGACAGAGTGGAAGTGAAGGAAGTGTGTGTGTGAGAGAGAGAGGGAGAGAGAAACATTGATTGGTTGCCTCCCACTCCCGCCTTGCCTGGGGTGGGGATCAAACCTACAACCAGGGTACGTGCCCTTGACCAGGAATGGAACCAGAGGCGCTCTGGTCTGCAGGTCGAGGCTATAACCACTGGCCGAAAACAGTCAGGGCAACTGTTGTTTTGATTATTTGAATGAAGGTAAGGCTGTGTGGGCCTCTTGGAAGCATTGGGGCAACACATACGGGCTGCCTCCAAGCTGGATCTCCTCGTTGGAAGGCACTCCTACCCAGAAATGCCTTCGCTGTCTTTCTAAAAGGTCTTTTTTAGTTGGTTACTTAAAGTCTAATGCTGTGAGAGTGCTCTTTTCTAAAGCTGCAGTTTCATTTTGGGGAGTGCCTACAAGAGACACAGAAATCCCTGTTCAGCCTCTTTTTGGGGAACTGAGAGCCTTGGTTGCCTTCCCACCCCTCCTGGGCTGTTTTTAAACAAGAAACCCCTTTGATGAAGAGCGAGGGGCCGCTCTGAGCCGGGCAGAGCTGTTTCTCCTCCCTTCCTTTCTCCGGTCTCCAGCTCTCTCTCCTCCACGGCCTCCTGTCCCTCCTCCAGCCTTCCTCGCCTGCGAACAAAACCGCGGCAACAAACCGGACTCGGGGAGACAAGGGAGGCTTGTCCCACTCTGTGAGGTCCCTTGAAAGGGCGTCACTGAAAGGATTAAGAGCCTGTGGAGGGTTTCTGTGCCTCTCTTTCTGGAAGCGCGGGGAGGTTTCCGTGGATGGATCTGGAGAGACGGAAGCGAGTGCTGATTTATGCACAGGAGCCATTCACCAGTGGCCACCAGAGGAGGAGCTGGCCAGTGGCTTGTCATTCTCTCAATCAGAGGTTTTGCAAAGATCCCAAACTGCCCAAACTGGGCTTGCTGTCTTTTCTTCAGTCTTTTTTTCTTCTTTTCTTTTCTATTTCCTCCTCCTCTGGCCTCCCTGTTCTCTGCAGAGCCCCTCCTCACACCTCCTCAGTGTTTCTTCTTTGTTGACCACAGCAACCTCAACAGTTGGTACCAGGGCGGAGGGAGCACGTCCGGTTACCTCCAGGTCAAACAATCATTACGGAATGACTTCTCCGGAGCCACACAAGTGACTAGGCTTCTCTGAAAACCTCCCCCAGTTAAGCCCCCATTAGTGGCTCCCCTTCTTGCCGGTCCTGAGAGGCCTGTTTCTTCTGGTACCTGAGGAAGCAGGTACTCCTGCCCCACCTTTGGAAGGCGGCTGTTTGCCACCGGTGCTTTGTAAACTCTTAACACAGTTCTTTGATGTTCACACTCTCCTACACACACACACACACGTTCCGTTCCGCAGTCCCTTTGTCCACAGGGAGGGTGTTACTGAGACAGGCTGGGGAAGGATTACCAAGAGCCACTCATGTGGAATACAGAGAGAGGCCGAAGGTTTCTCTCTCTCACTCATTACCACCAGAAAGTCCTTTGTCAAAGGGAAGTGCCAGAGTCGTCATGGAAATAAATGATCAGGCTGTGGAGGCAAGATTAATTGAGCCATCTTTTTTTTTGTTAATTTAATAAATCTTTTTTGTTCAGATTGTTACAATTGTCCCCCCTCCCCCATAGCTTCTCTTCACCCGGTTTTCATCCCACCTTCTGCTCTTACCTCCCCCACACTGCCCTCATCCATAGGTGTACGATTTTTGTATAGTCTCTTCCCCACCCCCCATATCTCTTTCTCCCCGAGAATTGTCAGTCCACTCCCTTTCTATGCCCCTGATTCTATCATATTCACCAGTTTATTCTGTTCATCAGATTTTTAATACACTTGTTTAGATTCACTTGTTGATAGACATGTATTTGTTGTTCATAATTTTGATCTTTACCCTTTTCTTATTCCTCTTCTTGAAGAATACCTTTCAGCATTTCATATAATACTGGTATGGTGTTGATGAACTCCTTTAGCTTTTTCTTATCTGTGAAGCTCTTTATCTGACCTTCAATTCTGAATGATAGCTTTGCTGGGTAGAGTAAACTTGGTTATAGGTTTACTATTCATCACTTTGAATATTTCTTGCTACTCCCATCTGACCTGCATAGTTTCTATTGAGAAATCAGCTGACATTCGTATGGGTGCTCCCTTGTAGTTAACTAGCTATTTTTTTCTTGCTGCTTTTAATATTCTGTCTTTGTCTTTTGCTCTTGGCAGTTTAATTATGATGTGTCTTGGTGTGGTCCTCTTTGGATTTCTTTTGTTTGGGATTCTGTGCGCTTCCTGGACTTGTAAGTCTATTTCTTTCACCAGGTGGGGGAAGTTTTTGGTTATTATTTCCTCAAATAGGTTTTCAGTATCTTGATCTCTTCTTCTGACACCCTCATAATTCTGATGTTGGTACGTTTGAAGTTGTCCCAGAGGCTCCTTACACTGTCTTCATATTTTTGGATTCTCTTTGCTTTTTGTTTTTTCCGGTTGAGTGTTTTTGCTTCTTTGTATTTCAAATCTTTGACTTGATTCTTGTGTTTCTCTTGTCCGCTGTTAGGACTCAGACATTATTTTTATTTCAGTCAGTGTATGTTTAATTTCTAGTTGGTCCTTTCTCATATCCGCGAGGGTCTTGCTAAATTTATCAGCCTTTTCTAGGAAATTATTAAAAACTTTATAATCGGCTGAAACTGATTTGGCTCAGTGGATAGAGCGTTGGCCTGTGAACTCGAAGGTCCCAGGTTCGATTCCTGTCAAGAGCATTTATCCTGGTTGCGAGCACATCTCCAATAGGGGGCGTGCAGGAGGCGGCTGATTGATGTCTCTCATCAATGTTTCCCACTCTCTATCCCTCTCTCTTCCTCTCTGTAAGAAATCAATAAATATATTTTAAAAAAACAATCTTATTATCGTAGTTTTGAACGCTATATCCAGTCATTTGCTTTCCTCCATTTCTTTCATTTGTGATCTGTTTCTTTGTCTTCACATTTTGGCTGCTTCCCTGAATTGGTAGTGTGGCTTTGTGTGCTAGGTGTTCTATATGGCCCAGTGGCTCAGCCTCTCTAGTTATCTGAGGTGAACACTCTTGGTGCCCCTCTTTGTGGACTGTGTGTACAGCCTTGTTGTCATTAAGTCTTGATTGTTGATGGTATCACTGGGAGGAATTGACTTCCAGGCCAGTTGGCTGTGAGGATCAGCTGTGTCTGCACCGGGAGAACTTCTGTGTTAGATACACCCTTATGGGACAAGACTTGCAAAATTGCAAAAGCCTTTGTGCTCAGCTTGGATGGGGCAGAGTCTCCATCACCTTGGCTTCCTCTGATTCTCAATGTGCTTTCCTCTTTCCTTCTAGTAGAATTTCCACTCAGCTAGTTCTCCTGTGATTCTGGATAGTGTCTGTTTTGTCTTTTAGTTGTAGTTTTGAAACTGTTGTGTGAGGCAGCAGTTTAGGTGATTACCTATACTGCCATCTTGGTTTCTAATTGAGCCATCTTTAATTTGAGGGAACTCTTCCATTAATGTATCTAAATCTTAGTTTACAAATGAACACATGATGGTTTGATCTCTTGGTACTTAATCTTGCAATGCTTTTGAACCTAAATTAGTACATTTAATTTCTCTTTGGAGACCATCAGACTCCTGTAGACTGGGAACAAGGGATAGAATGCTGAAAGAGACCAAATCAAAGATGATGAAGCTTCTGAAGGAAAGAGAAAAAATAAAATAAATTTGGAAACATAAGGCGGTGCTCATCACATATCCCATCTTCTGATTTCTCAGTGTACCCATCCTTTAAAATTCCAAGGATGGGCATTATGTGCTTTGAGATATTTGTCAACGAAGGGAAGTATGTTCTGAGTAAAGGCATTTTCTTCTGCAGTGTTCATTTCTATTTCAATGGTTTGCCTCAGTACTTTAATTAATACTGTTTTTGCTCACTGATGAATAATTCAAAGTCATACCAGCAACAGATGTCAGAGATTCAGAATGACTTTCCCTGAATTATTTATTATTTCCCAAAAAGTAACAGGTTTGTTGAACAAGTAATTGGCAACACAGATGTAGATCAAGGTTTGTCAGCAGGAAACGAGGCCTACTACTGCTTTCTTTTTCGTGTGTGTTACTAACCAGGACTGCATTGCATCAGGGGGTTTGGCCGAGTCCACTGCGTAGAGGAGCCATTTATTCATCTTGGGTGCCGACTGGAGAGCTGGAACCTTGTTTGGTGTTCCCTTTGTCTATGGATGACAAAATTGGAATGGGACTTTGTCCCAAATTTTAATTAATTAGTGGAAAGTAGCTTTGCAAATGTTTGTCAGAAATTATGACTTAATGCAGGTACCCAGAAGGAGGGAACATCTTTGTTTGCAAAGATATGTTAAGAATAGAGACCTATGGGGAAAACAGATCTGACAGGTAAAGCTTCATGTACAGAATGTTCTCTGCAGTGTTGTTTATAACAGAATTTTTAGAAGGAAAAATTCCCCAAATGTCCTACAATGAAAAGTTGGTTAAATAAATTCTGATAAATATAAGCAATAGGATATTACAGTATAGTCATTAAAGTGATATATGTATTTTTTATTTATAAAAATATCAATATATTAAATAGATGGTATTAAGTGGGATTTCTTTCTGTATAAACCAGTATGATTTCTTTCTGTAGAAAATATGTGTATGTTTATGTTTTTTATTTTGTTTTTTGTAGGCATACAGAAAAGTCAGGAACTGTCCCCAAATATTAAGAGTTATTTAGATGTGGTAGGATTCAGGTGACTTTCCTTCTACTTCTGACCCTTTTCAATTATAAATATGCAAATATTATAGCAAAAGGCCAAGCTGCTAAGAGAACCATAAGATTGAGAGTTAAAGAAATGAATTTCTCTCTCATTTAATACTGTGAGGTAGGTGTTCTATATATGCAGCTTTGAATATCTGTTCAATTCAGATATTCATTGATCCAGGTTCCTTCCATCTTGTAGCTCCTCCTTTCCCTAAGGCCTTGTCATCTCCATGTTCATGGCTAGGTGCTGTCACAAGGAGGAAAAGGGGACGTGAAAGAGGTGCTGGTCCCACAGTGGCACATATCACTTCTGCTCACATCCCTTAGCAGAGACACAGTCACGTGGCCACAACCAACTAAAAGGCAGGCAGGAAACAAAATTTAAAAAGGGATAGAGTTTTGGATTAGATGTCTTCAGAGGACGTTTCCTTTAGGAATTAAACATACAGAGGAGGTATAACATTTGGATACTGCCTTCAAGGGATTTACAGTCCAGTAGAATGATTGGACCAATAACAATTCAAAGTAATGCATGCAAAGGGCCAAAAGAGTGGCCAGACAAATGCAGAGGAGAACATTGCTAGGATCATGGAATAAAGCTTAGGTGAATTAAAAAGCTAGCAATTCTGCTTCATTGAGATATCAGAACTAATTGGGTCTTTGGAAGAAGTAAAACTATTTGTGTTTTATGACATTTTAGGGAACATGACCTCCCTTTACACCATAGAGGAACTGAATCATATTTTCCTACTGACTTTACAATAATTTAAGATTTTGATTGATATTCAGCTGGTGCTTTTTAAATTGTAATTCTTTGTTAAATCTGTAATGATCTTTAACATAAAATATCTTGGAAGGACTAGAATTTAAAGGCAACTCTTGACTTACTAATGTACAATTTATTTTTAAATGTACTTTTAAAAAAGTAGGATTTTAGAGTTTTTAAATATGGTTATCTTGAGTGAGGTATTTCTAGACCAGTTGGGTAAACCAGAAATCCTATCCAATAAAGATGGAATATTCTAATTGACCACCATGCCCTTACAAAAGATGACGATGCCCACAGCCAATAAGGAGGGAATATGCTAATTGACGGCCATGCCCTCAAACATGGCCGCACCCACAGCCACAAGATGGCGGTGCCCAGTTCCCTCAGCCCCACTGGGATGGCAGGCACATGGCATAGCTGGGCTGGCCCCCAGGCGGTTCTAACCACTGTGTGTGCCTGCTTCCAGAGTCCCCCAGAGCCCACCAGAAGCGCAGGCAAGCCTTGGATGGCAGCTGCTTGGATGGTAACCAGAGCCAGTTGAGGCTTGTGCTGCTGGCAATGGCAAGCACAGAGCTGTGATGGGGCAGTCACCTTCCCTTGATCACTGGGTTGCCTCCTGCCCCTGAGAGTTTCTGGACTGTGAAAGGGGTCAAGCCAGGCTGAGAGACCCCCCCTTCAAGTACATGAATTTTCATGCACCGGGCCTCTAGTATATTACAAAGGAGTTTCAATTTACTCCCTTGGATAGAAAAATTTTTATCTAGATTTTTATGATACATTATTTCCTTCACAATTGGACCAAGTTGTGCATATCTTTTGTCTAGCATCGGATTTCTCAAGTCTGTAGAGTTTAGGCTAGTAAAACAAAAAAACACGATTCTGGTTTTATATATAAAACCTCCAAAGTTAAATGGTGGATTTTGGTCTCTAACCGCCTCCCCACTCCCACCACATGCTTCCTTAAAACCCACTGAAATCTAAATGCCTGTGATTTGCTATTTCCCTGATAGTACATGTAATGCAATGAAATGTTTCAAGGGGGAGAGCATGAAACAGTTGGTACTTTAGCATGTCCCTCCTCCCTTCTCCCCCTCCCTTTCCCCCCAGATATTCAGTTTGTGAAGCCTCATAAGGCAAGAATTTTGCAAATGAGGAGGGTCCAGATTTGAAAGTTGCTGTTTTGCAAATAGTGCTTATTCTATAAATGATGATTTCCCAGCTAGGGAGAACTTTAAAAAATGGTGATCCAGTTGCCTTCTGTTGCAGATGAGGACCTGAGACGTGCATAGGTCAAGTCACTTGCTGAGGGCACATAGTTCATTTGTGGCAAAATTCTGAACTATGGCTCTCACTTTTAGTCCTCTGGTAACCCTGCTCCGTACCTGACCATGCCTCGCTTTAGGATATGCCTCTGGGGGTCACCAGCTTGCTTTCTGTTGTGGAAGGGAACCTCAGGTAG
>PVJN01018658.1:0-38574 GCA_004026805.1 Lasiurus borealis
CTTTATTATGCAAACATAGACCTGTTGCTGTTCCCAGCTCCCTCATTCTATGGAAATAAGCCTTCTGCTGGTCTGCAGCCCTGTGCTTCCTCCAAGGTCCCCTAATTTCTAAATTTTCCTAAGCCTGTCTTTTTCACCCTAAAAATTCCTGTTTCAGTGACACCTTCAGATCCCCCTCTGCCCCTGCCCACACTCCAGCCTCACATTCCATGTCCCATGCTGCTCACACCACTGTTAACCCCTTTCAATTGTTTATTGCCATATTTGAAATGCTGCCCACCACTTTGGATTCTAAGGGAAGCCTGCAAACAGTTTGTTCTCGTACTCTTCTCTCTCTCTCTCTCTCCCTTGCAGGTAAAATTAGTATTTTCAAAAGAACCGTCAAAGCCATTGGCTCCACGCATCCTACCCAACCCGCTGGCGGCTGCTGCGGCCGCTGCAGCTGTGGCGGTGAATTCCCCCTTCAGTCTCCGAACTGCCCCGGCGGCCACGCTGTTCCAGACTTCTGCGCTCCCTCCTGCGCTCCTCCGGCCCGCCCCAGGGCCCATTCGGACCGCCCACACTCCTGTCCTGTTTGCTCCTTACTGAGTGCCACAAGAGAGCCGTTGTACTGCAATAATTTTTCAAAAAACAGAAAACAACCCAAACAAAAGAGAACTATGCAGTGTTTATTTATCGTTTAAAGTCTATCTGAAGAGCCAGGACTTTTGATAGTGAATTGAAAAGATTATTAAAAAACAAAAACAAAAAAAACGAGGGAGGTTTTGGGGGTGGGAAGGGAGGGGCGGTATTTTCTCCAAATTCAAGCATTCCTCTTGAACACCGGTTATTTCGGAAGTGATCTCCAGCATTGACTCGTGGTGGTATCTAAGAACTTTACGAAGCCCATGTGACTGTGCTTTTGGGCACCTGTTTCCCTCTGCATTGTCTTTCCTGCTTTATGAAACAACTATATATTGTCTAAGGGCATTAATTTGGTTCCAATGTATATATAATAATTTACTCTAGAGATTAAATAATACAAAAAAAAAACAAAAACAAAAAACAAAAGCAACACTGTGAATAGTAGTACCCATGCTGGTCCTCTTGCTATGACAGCCATTAGTGGGCATTTATCCCAACAACAAACTAGATACAGTAGATGTCTTGTAAAACAATAGTGCTGTGTCTCAATCTATGCCACTAGGTTTTAAAGAACTGCAAAAGATAGAATGAATAACTATTTCATGCCAGTAAGCAGTCAAAAAAATAAACAAGCACCTGATGGTGTTTGTGGAGGTCTCCCCAGTCCACCTTCTTCCCCTTCTGTCCAGCTTGAACATGACTTTGAGTTCAGAACAATAGAACAGAGCCAAGCAGAGTGGTGGGAAGAGATTTCAATAAAGACCGTTTCTTACAAAGTACCATTTTCCCACCCTGAAGCAGTATCGCTGGAAAGAGGGACGTGTTTATAGTGAAACTATATCTGAGAACAGGTAAAACCATGCATCATGAGAGTTTCAAAAGAAATCAGTACAACTCTTCTGCTTCATGGATAAGGGACAATCATAACCTAGGATGATAACGCAAAGTAAAGATTTTCCAATAAGAAACAAAACAAAAACAAAATATCGTACCTCTGCAATATCCCTTTATATCATACCAGTAGGGTTGTCTCTTAGGCAAAGATTTCTGCTTCGAATATGATGGTAGACATTAGCTGTTATTGTGGGGTTTATGTTTTTTTGTTTCCTAGCTTTCCTACTGACATGATATAAACAATTAATATATATTTAAATGTTAGTAAAACAAGAAAAGTGAATCGGAGTTTATTGCAGATCAAGGATATAATGTTAAACAAAATACTGGTAAGTTGCACTTGACCATCATTTCTCTAGTGGAGTTGTAAAATGCCAACAGCCTTTGATACTCACCCTAAGGCTGAAAGGAGTTGATGTTTTACCTTTAAAACAAGATTTATCAGGGGTATGTATATAAATATATGTAAATTGTATATATGTTAGAAAGATTAAGAGAATAACTTATAAAAAGAAAATATATATAAAGTAAATATATAACCATCCCATGTTACATGTTATCATTAAGTTGGTAACAAATGGCATAAAAATACCTGTGCCTTTAATTTGTGATAAAGGCTATTTGCTTTTTCCCATAGAAAGCTAACATATACCTATTACTATGATGGGGTTTGATGCAGCCAGTCTGTTGCATTGATAAGAACAACGGCAGTCAATCTCAGATCAATGATTTAAAAAAAAATGTACAAATCAACCCTACGTGATTTACGTTTAAAGAAAAAAATATTTTTGAAAAGGTTTTGTAAAGACTATTTAAAAACATACGGAAGGGCTAGGTATGGCCTTCCTGAAACTGCTCTTATCTAAACTGTAGTAGCCTTTGAGAGGTATAAAGATTCAAGATGAAACCCTTTGAGAGAGAGGTATTTAGCATTTGTCATTTTATATTTAAGAAACACCCATAGCGTGCTTGGTGCTCAACATTCAACATGGTCTTTGGAGTTCTCGTCTACCATCTAGCTATAGACATTTTTCATATAAACATATCGTTAAAGCAGTTGGCTTTATATATCTTTTGTTAAACAAACCAAAAAGAAAAGGAAAAAATAAAGAAGGTAGAAGGGCAGGCAGGAAGGAAAGAAACTATTTCATCAGTCTTTGCTGAAAAGAATTTTCAACGTTACACATCCTGGTTAAACATGTTGGTGAGCATTTCAGCTTGTATTTTGAGAATATTTGGTGATTGTTTGGCATTTACCAATCTCTCCTCTTCGGTCTTAGCAGGTGTTTGTTTCACCCACAATCTCTGAAGTACATCAGGCAGGAGAGGTCCTCGTGAGTTTGGTGTTTGGGATTTTGCCTATATCCCTTGTGACTATCTGCTCACCATTTGAACTTTGGTTTCCTTTTTCTGCTTTGTCGAGTGTTTTGATTTTTCACTGTAAGTCAGTTTGAATTCTTACCCAACCACCTACACCTGACAAAGCCTCTCTTTCTGTCGGAGGACTTGGTGTTCATGGATGCAATCTGGCTACCACGTGCTTTTAGCTGTTCCTCCCCGTTTCATCCTAGCGAAGGAGCCAGTCCGCGGAAGGTCAGGGCCCGTGGCAAGAGACCTGGATCACAAGGTGTCACTAACTGTAATGATTTGCTGGGAACAAACAAATCAGCCATATTTCCTCCATCAGCCATATGAGAAAACTCAGAAATACGTAAATCCCGTCTGCCTCACTTCGCTATGGAACCATTTTTTTGTTTAAAATGGTCTCTTACATTGGCGTTGTAATCATCAGTTGTCTTTTACTCACTACCTAATAAAGGATGAAGCCTAACCTTAGAACTCAGAGTGGATTCTCTGTGAATTGTTTGCCCCCCGCTCCACGTATTTACAGCATCTACTGCAGTTCAGTCTGCTATAAGGCTATACCCTTCCCTTGAGGGAACTTTCTCCATGAATAAAGATCAATAATTCAGATTGATCAGCAGCGGTGCTCGGAAAATCCCCAAGGGTGGTCAGCTTTATGGTGATATATATATATGTGTCCCTTCCCATGCATCACACCATGACAAGGAAGGGCCAGAGAAAGCATCTCTGATTCCATTTGAAACAGATATAAATGCATTGCAAGAGTCGCGTTGCCTCTGGAAGAAGCGTGGTTGCACCTCATCCAGAGCATCCAGATAAATGGGAGACAGTTGTTGGGGAGGTTGGTTCTTGCTCTTTTAAGAAAACAGGTGATTACAAATGACAAACTGCTCCTCTCACTTGTTCTAAATGTTGAAGAGTGGTGGTTCTATTCACATAAGCAAACACAGTTGGCTTTTGGCAATTTATATCATCACTGCCTCATCTGAAAGGATTGTGATCTTCAGGCACTCTTGGGCTCTCTCTAGTTTGTTGTAATAACTCACTGCTGTTATCATTTAATATATATATATTATATATATATATATATATATATATACATGTATATATGCATATACATGTATATGTATATATATTTGGTTTTGAAGGGGGCTACATATGTGCTGCCAAGAAAACTATTTAGCCAAGAGAGTGTTTATACTCAAAAATGGAAAGAGCAGCAAATCACAAAAGATTAAAAATTAAGATAATACAGTTGTGTTTTTTTTTGTGTGTTTGTTTTTTTTTTGTGTGTGTGTGTGTGGATATTCCCATGTAAGTTTCTAAGGAACAGAACCAATACATAGTAGAGACGGGAATTAAATTTTTTATTAATTTTTATTAATTTTTTATACATATCTCCCTATTGCCCCCCCTCCCACCCAGGCATACTCCAATCCCCCAGTGTCTATGATCATCGGTTATGCTTATATGCATGCATACAAGTCCTTTGATTGATCACTTATTTACCTCACCTAACTTTAATCTTTCTGCTGTAATTTCACAGTCTGTTTGATGCTTTATGATTTTTACATTTTAAACTCAGATCTTTGTTTACATACCCATGTCCTGTTTCAACTTTCCTGAAGAAATCAAATCACACAACTAAAAGATGATTCTAGTAGTTTCCTTCAAATCTGAACTGGTGCATAGAAGTAACTACCTTTCTGTTCATAAGCATGGATAGCATTGTATTAATAACTGCTTGTATACAGCAAAGCATTAGAAAGTGGTGGGGAAAACAGTGAGCCTGAAAGAAGTCAACTTCGTCTCTGACCTACAGGGCAACAGTCAGCTAACGCTTTGTCCGTAATTTCTTCATCAGTAATACAGACCAGGTGAATAAAGGCTGAGCTGGCTTGTTCCTTCTGCATTTAAAGGAACACGTCTCTCGTCCTCCCAGGAATAAAACTGCTTTCTTGTAGCGAATCGTACAGCTCTTCACATGTTTGCATGTTTCCAGAAAAGTGTTCTGGATTCCTTCCCATCCTGAGCGTAAACCACACGGTAGGCCGTTGGTCTGATTAAATAGAATGTAGACTTCACCAACAATTATTAGAGGAGGGGCTAACTCACATGGGACTTACAACCAAGTCATGAAGGCTGCACTGCCTCGCTTTGCTCGGTCCAGAACAGAATGAATTCTGAACAAAACAAAGCCCAATGAAAGCAATTGAAAGTTGACTGTGGGAATAAGAAAGAGAGCAACAGATTTAAATGCCTTCTTCTTATTCCTCTCCTTATGCTTTCCCTCTACCACACAAATGGAACCCTCCCTCCTCCCCGCATCCCCTCCGCACTAATTCTGACCTGACTTTGCAGGTGCTTTAGCTAATGGCCAGGTTGTTAAGATCAAGTGCTCCACAGCCAAATGGGATTGCCCTCTCCTCATTGTTACAGCAAGAATCCCAGGCATGCCTCCTTTTGTTTGCAGGTAGCTTAATTGAGCTTCACATGTGTTTTTTGTTTAAAAAAATTGAAGGCAAGACCCTCCCCCAGCAACAAGATAAAGGTTTGCTTTATCACAAGACTTGCTTTATTACGTGGTAGTGGTCTGATATGGAACTCCAACTTCGAGGAGTTCCTACAAAGCGCTTCTTTGAGGTGATCTGGAACCGAACCTGCCCTATCTCTGAGGTATGCCTGGGTTTGAATTCAGCACTGACAGTGGACGTTTTACATATTGATTGCTGTTGGTTTTCATGAAAAGGGCAGGCTTATTTTTGGAGCGTCTCTGCTGATCTTTCTCAGGTATGCTTCAGTAACTACAGAGGCTACTATCAGGCAGTGAAATGGATCATTTATATGGCAAATCTCCATTGTCTACTTACTGTTTCTGAGAATGATATTAGGGCTTCCAGTGAAAGACAGATATGTTGATGTATCATCCTCGGGAGGCCTATAAGGTTTTTATTTCCAGAAATGAATTTATAACTTACCAGAATTATGAATGGCCATGGAAGGCAGGTCTGCACTGGCAAAACTTATGTGTAACTTGATTAGTTCGTGCAGGTTACAAAGGTCACCGAGTTTAAAGAATCCACTGGTTGGTTCATCACGCTCAGGGGTGAAAGGAGCAAGCATTACCTTCCGTCTGAGTGTCTTTTTTCCCTTTTTTTCTGTGATGGAAACCATCCTTCTTGCATACTGAGTGGACTCTAAAAACTGCCAACATGCATTTGAAGGCAAATCTGTCCTTGCATGCACTTAATTAATTTAAGTATGAGCAAGTGGAGTATTGTAGAGTTTGGTGATGTTTACTAAAACCTAAGAAAATGGGATCATGTTCTTTTCATGACTGACAAGTTAGTTCTGAAAGCAATTTCCAGAATAGAGCTGAAATGATTTGTGAGCAAAAAAAGGTAGAAATAAATATAAGTACTCGTATAGTGACCAGTTTTAAGGAATCTTGATTGCTGTGGGCATTGGAGAGGTTGATAAATAGATATAAGACCAAAATGCTGTGCTTTCTACTAACGTTATTATGCTAGCAATGAGTTGGGTAATGCTTTGTACTTTTCCCATAAACTACTGACTTCCAGTAAAGAAGTTGAACTCATATCAAATCTTCAAATTCAGGTAGTATGTAGGACTAAAGAAAAATAGGACTAAAGAAAATTAGCAGAGAGAGAATCCTTTGTTGGGGACCCAGACTGCAACTCTTCCAGGAAACAAGGTTTTGTTTGTGTGTGTGTGTGTGTGTGTGTGTTTGATTTACTCCCCTATTTGTTCAACTCTCTTGTCAGATAACTCCATTGAGAAGCAAGCTGTTATGGAGTTTTTAATCCATGGTGAGAGTGTATGGAATTTTACTAAACTAAAATTAACCATGTGGGTTTACTAGTTGGACACTTGTCAATTAAATTGAAAATACATTATTGTATAATTTCAGCCTAGGACTCTAGGGCTGGGGAGATTAATATTGGGTAGAGACCCTCCATTAATTAATAGTTTGTATCTATTGTGCCTGTTAGCTATTATTATTAAGGATAGAAAAGAAATCAAGTTCTTGAGATTATGGAAAATTTTAACTTTCATGAGAGTCCAGAAGACTTAAAGGAATTGTTGGAAAATGTGTGGTAGTGATAAATATTGGGGAAAAGCCTTGTGGCTAAGGGATCTGGCTGGGCAAAGGATTGATCATCAAAGAACAAGGGCATGATTTCTGGTTTTAATAAAAATTATCTGCGAGGAACCTGGGCCAACTCACTAATTATTTTGATGATCTCTTCTAAAAACAAAACAAAACAAAAAAACAAAGGCAGAGGGTGGTTAATAATGAGGTTACTTTACAATACATGCTATTGAAAATGCTGAGCGTAATGAAAACAAGACATTTGTGTCTCAAAATTGGTTCTAAAATCATAAGCCTAAAATGTTCTATAAAGTTTCAATAAAATTGTTTAAAAAATGCAGCTTATATTAACAGTGTTCATATTGCCACATATTTGAAATTAGACTGTTCTGATACCAATGTAATGTTATATGTAGCATTATTAGACACACAATTGGTTCTGGAGGGGAAAAAAAATCTTGACTTTTTTTAAAGGAAACATTTCCTTATATACATGGAAATAAATACTGTAATAAGATGTAGTGAGTGGCTACAGTGCTCAGACCATAGATTCAAGCTTACAACTACAGCTGTTGGCTATAATTATGCTGGGAGGCCTCTGTCCCCCAAGCTGGGACTTGCAAGTGGCCATGAGGGACTGTGCCCTCTCATTAGTCTAAGGCTTAAACTTGTCCAAACACTGTAGCCGCTCTCCACATCACATTTTTTTCTTGGGAAAAATTTGTCATATTTTTAAAAATTTACTTTATCAATTGAAATCATATGTCAATTCAACTAAATTTTTCTTATCTATAAGCAATCATTTCTGCTACTAATACTTAACTTAGTGGAATTTCAATGGAAAATGCAATATTTGCCAATGTATGATGAAATATTCAACTCTCAGGAGTTTTGACTATTTCTCAATGATTATTTTGAGCTACAAATGGACCCTCTCAAATGAATTGAGTGGATTATACTTACTTACTGACTTGAGCCAATTTGAGCCTTAGTCTCAAGATGAAAAATAGGTTCATCTCAATGCATTTAGTGATCACAAACTGAAGACAGTATTTGTTTTTGACAAACAGGCTTCTGATTAGAAACTTTGGCGTTTACATTCAAAAACATTGAATACTATTTTAAAATTCAAACTAAAGTTTGTCCCACATTTTTTTTAACCCTGCAAAAACTACTTAAGGAGGGGAAAATGTAATTTTTTTTTCCTCTCATTAAAATCTCATAGCTTAGAAAATACTAGCAGGGCTTTGCCCAATATCAACTACTTAGCCAAAGGTTTTATAAGGTTTTACCTGGTAACAGTAATACATATTTGGCAAAACATTACCACAGACATTGATGAGGTGCAATAGACATGACTTTCTTGATTTTAAAAGAAAGGTAGAAAGAGAAACCGAGGATTAGAGAAATTAACTTTTCTGTAGCCACATACATATGGGTCTCTGTCTCATTGGTCAGCTACAGTGATGCTACATTATGGTAGAACTAGCACGGCCTATCTGTATCTGAACAGTTGGGACCTTGACTTGAGTTAGCAGAAGCCAGAATGCTTGGGATGCAAATTTGTTCCAACTTATAAGACCCTGTGCTCAGTACCTTTGTGCTTTTTGGCTTGCCAGATCATGCTGAATAACCTTTAGTCAGAGGTTTTAGATGTTCCCACTTGAATTATGATGCTTTGTGTTGTTGTTTGTTTTAATTGCAGACTCAAAGAACTGCCCTTTGTCAGTAAGGCTTAAAATGTAAAATATTAATTAGGACTATTTGGATTATTTGCATCATGTTATTTTTCTGTTTTAAGTCATGTCATAAAAGTCCCCCATATGCCAATAATTTCCCAAATGGGAAATGAAGCTGCTATCAATTTCATTACCTCAAGACATATAAAATATAGCACATTTTATCCTGCCTCTGGCTCTGTACTGAGTTAAACTTACAGCTGTAAACAAATTAATCTTTATTTTTACTAGACAGTTTTTTAAGAAGGAACTTCAGTTTCAGTGAAAGACACTCATAATGTTTCTATGTGGTAAAGATCCCTAGTTCTTTCAGCAGCTCTAGAAACACCTGTAGCCATAATCATCTCTCTCTTTGACAGTATCAAAATTGCCCAGATAAATGTAGCATTACTGGTGATTTCAGGAAATTGGTACATTTATGTCCTTATTCTTCACTTGGGTCATGAAATAAAAGTGGTTGCTTATTTTCCTTTCATCCATAAATATCTTGTAGGCAATGTATCCAATTTGGGAAACGGTTTTCTTATTTTATGTGTTTTTTTTTTTAGCATTTTAACAAATGTATTCAGTTGACATTCATTAATAAAATAACTCCACAGGTTTCAGGTGTACAATTCTACAATACATCGTCTGTATATTGTATTGTGTTTACCACAATATTGTGTGTTTACTACAGACAAGTCAAGTCTCCTTCCATTACCATTTATCCCCCTTTACCTTTTTAGTTTAAGTCTTAAAGTTCCTTGGAAGGGAAATATTAGAACAAATTGTGTATTCTATATGTTCTTCTTTACTTATTAGCAATATTTTACCGCTTAGCAAAGTACAGAAAATCGACATACCATGATTGTTTCCAGTGCCAACTAAGATTTTTAGTAACTTCACAGAATGTGTCTCATGACTGTTTCTGAAAAGAAATGTGTTCGAAGAGGGAAAAATATATAAAGTACTTTTATTCATCTCCAAATGATGCCTGTTCCATTGTCCCTTCTTTCTCCCTTGGTAGAAAAGACTTGTCATTTTTAAACTGACTACTTAGTGTTAATGGAGTGGAGAGGCCCTCTTCTCCCCTGGTTGCTAGTCCATTTCAGTTCAATGTAAAGCAGAAGAGTTGTTTTACTTATAACTTTAAAATCTTGTGGCTGGGCCATGGATGGTATTGCCAAATGGTTAGAGCATCCTCCCTGCACACTGAAGGGTCTTGGGTTTGAATCCCGGTGTGCGAGGCAACCAATGGATGTCTCTTCCTCACATTGATGATGCCCTACCACCCACCCTCCCTCCCTGATTCTGTCATTTTCTTTCTCTGAAAAAAAAAATCAGTGGAAAAATATCCTCTGGTATTAACAAAAAAAACTAAAAAATAAAAAACTTGTGGTTAGTGCTGTCTGAAATAAAATTTCAGTACAGATTAAGAGGTTTCAAGGTCAGAGCCCATGTTTTCATAGGACTGAAAAAGGTCATTTTTTTCCTCTGAACAGTGTTTTTTTAAGCAAAATCTATTCAGCTCTCCAAATCTAATATTTAATTTTTTAATTGAAAAAATCTGATTTCTCTGGAAAAATTAGAAAACCTGAGAGACCCTGTGTTGCATTCCTAAGCAACTACTAGCTGCAGTTGAAGTGTGACTGCCCCCTTTGGACAAAGCAGAGTTTTGCAATTTATTATGAGCTAGACTCTGGCTCCAAATCCTGTTTCCGGCCAGGCCCCTGCAATCACTTGTTTTACAAACTCCAGCATGGAATATTATTCTCATCTACCACGTTCTTTCTTCCAGCTAGCTTTCAGGGCTCTTTTCCTTCCTCGACCTTCTCCCTCAGTTCATTATTGCTGGGTTCATCTTATAATGCTTTTGATTTTCGTTGTGAATAGATGGTTTATAAGGGGCAATGTTTTGTAAACATCAATTTCATTAAGGCCCCCTTCACCAGACTATGGCCTCTGACAAACCAATGACTAGAATGTGTGTGGGGTTTCTCAGAGCTAACATCCAGGAAATATTTGATGCAGGCATTGGGGGACTAAATTCAAAAAAAGGGAGTCTGGCATTTTCTCAGTATTTCCCTACAGGAGGATTTGGCTTCAGTTATTAGCAGAAATTGGATTTTAGGAAGAAACACAGAGCATATTTCTAATAGAAACAAGACCTAATTTCTTCTCCCTTTAAGTAAAATCTGAAGAAAATTTCAGAAATAATAATGGTTCTGAGCATACCTTTGCTGAATATATTTGGTTATTTTTTTTTTTTAGGTCCACAGGCAACTTTTGTGCAAATACATGTAAGCTGTCAGATTATTAGTTTGAAAAAATATTCACACAAAAGTATCTTTGTTAACTTTTGAAATAATTCCTTTTCCTTCCCACATTTGTAGGAATAGTATATAAAATGTTGAATTAGCCATAACATGCAAAATAGCTATCCTTCACTGCCTGGGCAATAGAGGGAAACATTATTATATATATATTTTTTTTTTAATTTAAGAGAGGAAAAAAGAAGAAGAGAGACAAGAAACATCAAAGATGAGAGAGTGTCATTGATCATCTGCCTCACACTGGGGACAGAGCCATGCCCGCACCCAGGATATGTGTCCTGACTGGGAATCAAACCGTGACCTAGTTTTGTTGTCAGCAAACTGCAGCTTTCGAGCCACATGCGGCTCTTTGGCCCCTTGAGTGTGGCTCTTCCACAAAATACCACGGCCTGGGCAAGTCTATTTTGAAGAAGTGGCATTAGAAGAAGTTTAAGTTTAAAAAATTGGCTCTCCAAAGAAATTTCAATTGTTGCACTGTTGATATTTGGCTCAGTTGACTAATGAGTTTGCCAACCACTGTCTAGTTCATGGGTCAATGCTCAACCACCAGAGCCACACTGGCTGGTCAATTTTTAAATTGCTAATTATCTACTAGCAAAGGTCTCTTTCATTGTTTTGCTTGGAAATATTTTTTTTTTACATAAAATACACAACAAAGTAGATCATTAAGTTTCTGTGGAGTATTCCAAGCTAGGAGCTGAAGCCAACACTAGTTTTGACATCTAGAATCTGAACTAACACAATTTCACATTTTTCAAAGTGTGTAATACAGACATTGTGAATAATTTCTGGCCAAGTCCTAGGAAATGGTGCATGGTCTCTCTAATCACAGCCTGGGAATTACTATGCTGAAGCTGAAATCAAATGTCAGCTAAGGTCTGATGCTGTGGAAAACAATTAGGGCATTACTGAATTACCCTCCTGTTAAAGAGTTCACCTGCAAAAGCTAATTATCAGTTTATCATGTTTTATTCATTAATTGGGATTAGTTTCAAGAATGTCAAGCATTTCAGGTGGGTAGGCTTATGATGGTAAAGACAACATCAACATACGCTCTGCAAGTGTGTGATTTATTTAGCCCAAATGCAGAATTGAACAGAAGCAAAATGCCGTACAGAGTAGGAGAAAATAAGGTCTACTGTGGCCACGATTTCCTTTTCCTCAGATCCTTCTAGCTCAGTGGTTCTCAATCTTCCTAATGCCATGACCCTTTAAGACAGCTCCACATATGGGGGTGACCCCCAACCATAAAATTATTTCCATTGCTGCCTCATAACTGTAATTTTGCTACTGTTATGAACTGTAATGTAAATATCTGATATGCAGGATGTATTTTCATTGTTACAAATTGAACATAATTAAAGCATAGTGATTAATCATAAAAACAATATGTAATATATTGTGAAATATTTATTTCTAATTACAAATAAATGAAATTTTGTCTTGAATTGTGGTGTAGCATGGGTAACAGTCTTCATATGACAATAGTAAACTACATTGCTACATTTTGCTAAACCGAGGAGCAGGTGTGTTGTGTTGGTTCCTAAGACCATGGGAAATAGGTGTTTTCTGATGGTCTTAGGCGACCCTTGTGAAAGGGTCATTCGACCCCCAAAGGGGTCTCGACCCACAGGTTGAGAACCACTGCTCTAGCTGAGAAGTGGGAGAGACAGAGGGCAGGATTGCAAGCAACCCCTGGTATAGATACAGTGCTGCCAGATTTATGAAGAAAGTCCCCGGTTAAGTTAATTCACTTCCATTGTATATTAAGGTATATTATTTTCTTAAAGCTACTGAAACAAATAATCATATACTCTGATGGCTGAAATCAAGAGAAATCCATTCTCTCCAAGTTCTGGAGGCTAAAAATCCAAAACGAAGGCATTGGTGGATTGGTCCCTACTTAAGGGTTCAGGGAGAATCTGTTCCATGCCGTCTCCTACTTTCTGGTGATTATAGCAGCCCTTGACTCTTCTATGAACAGTCCCACTTCTCTCTTTTAATTTTTATTGTACAGATTATTACAAATATTCCTTTTTCCCCCCATAGCTCCCTTTACCTGATTTCCCACCCCATCCCATGCTCTGTCTTCATCCATGAGTGTAAGATTTTGTTCAATCTATTCCCACAACCCTCAGACCTCCTTCCCCCAAGAATTGTCAGTCCACTCCCTTTCTATGCCCCTGATTCTATTATATTCACCAGTTTATTCTGTTGATCAGATTTTTTATTCACTTGATTTTTAGATTCACTTGTTGATAGACATGTATTTGTTGTCATTTTGTTGTTCCTAATTTTTATATTTACCTTTTTCTTCTTCCCCTTCTTAAAGAATACCTTTCAGCATTTCATATAATACTGGTTTGGTGTTGATGAACTCCTTTAGCTTTTGCTTGTCTGTGAAGCTCTTTATCTGACCTTCAATTCTGAATGAGAGCTTTGCTGGGTAGAGTAATCTTGGTAGTAGGTTCTTACTGTTCATCACTTTGACTATTTCTTGTCAATCTGGTCTGGTCTGCATAGTTTCTGTTGAGAAATCAGCTGACAGTCATATGGGTACTAACCTTGTAGGTAACTGTTTTTCTCTTGCTGCTTTCAAGATTCTCTTTGTCTTTGGCTGTTGGCATTTTAAATATGATGTATCTTTGTGTGGTCCTCTTTGAATTCCACTTGTTTGGGCTTCTCTGCACTTCCTGGATGTGTAAGTCTATTTCTTTCACCAGGTAGGGAAAGTTTTATATCATTATTTCTTCTGATAGATTTTCAATATTTTGCTCTCTTTCTTCTTCTGGCACCCAATAATTCGGATGTTGGTAATGCTTAAAGTTGCCCCAGAGGCTCCTTATACTATCCTCATTTTTTTTTCTTTTTTCTTTGTTTTTCTGGTTGGGTGTTTTTTTGCTTCCTTATATTTCAGATATTTGGTTTCATTCTTAGGATCCTTTGATCTACTGTTGACTTCCTGTATAGACAGTGTATGCTTAATTTCTAACTGGTCCTTTTTTGGCATTCTCATTAAGGTCTCACTAAGTTCCTCAGAGGTTTTTAGAAGATTCTTGAGTAACTTTATAAATGTGATTTTGAACGCTATGTCCAGTAGTTTGCTTTCCTCTATTTCTTTCATTTGTGACATGTATCTTGGTCTTTGCATTTTGGCTGCTTCCCTGTGTTGATGGAGTAGTTTTCTTTGCTAGGTGACCTTTAGGGTCTAGTAGTTCAGCTCCCCTATCATCTGAGGTCGACACTCTTGGTGTACCCCTTTGTGGGCTGAGTGTAAAGTCTTGTTGTAGTTAAGCCTTGACTGCTATTGGTACACTGGGAGGAATGACCTCCAGGCCAATTGACTGTGAGGATTAGCTGTGTCTATAATGGAAGAACTGCTGTGCTGGAGACTCCCTTATGGGGCAGGACTTGTTTCAATGGGGTTTTGGTGCTCACTGAGTCTGCCTCTTGAATGTGTCACTTATGGATGTGAGGATTTGAAATCTGCTGTTGTCTCATACTGACCACTAGGTACACTGGCTTCTGGATTTCAATGGGGTGCAGGTCAGCTACTGTCTGAGGCCACCCAGCAGGAACTACAGCATGATCTGCAGATTTCTCCTCTTTGCTTGGAGGGTTTGGAGCTGTCTGACCAGAGCTGCAGTTTAAGTTAAGCTGTGATAGGGCAGGCCATTTATATGCAAAAGCAGCTGCACAGGGCTTGGGTGGGTCTGTAAATTGTTCGGGGCAGGGTCTCAGGGAATCACTAGGCTAAGTGAGGCAAACAGCAATGGTTGCCAGTCAGCTGTTTCTGCATCTGTCCCTCAGGCCTGTGCTCCAGTGCAGTAAACAATGATTCCTGTGTGCACCTCTGCAAGAATGCCACCCTCATTTTCTGACTGGACCCAATGGCAGACAGTTCAGCTTCTCCTCATGGCAGTCTGGGTCCCCAGAGTCTCACCAGAAACTGAAGTTCAGAGTAATTGGGAGCTTGTGTCTCCCTTCTCGTTGAAAAAAACAGCACACCCAGCTGCCAGCCCGATTCATGTGCTTCCCATACATCAGCTTTTCTGCACTTCTGCACGTCTCAATGCTCTCTTCTCAAAGTTCTACTTGTAGAACTTCTACTCAGCCAGCTTTCCAGTGGTTCTGGGTGATAGACAATTTGTCTTTTAGTTGTAATTTTGGTCAGGTTATGACAGGCAGCATGTACAGGTGTATACTTTATGCTGCCATCTTGTTTTCTTTTCTGCTTTTGTTTTCACAATGGGGTTTTCTCTGTGTCTTTGCATCACTTTCCTGTATAAGACGGTGTCTCTTGTTCTTATAAGGATTCCAGTCAGCCGAAACTGGGTTGGCTCAGTGGATAGAGCATCGGCCTGCGAACTGAAAGGTCCCAGGTTCGATTCCAATCAAGTTCATTTATCCTGGTTGCGGGCACATCCCCAGTAGGGGGTGCAAGAGGTGGCTGATTGATGTCTCTCATTGATGTTTCTAACTCTCCCTCTCCCTTCCTTTCTGTAAAAAAAATCAATAAAATATATTTTTATAAAAGAAAAGAAAAAGCAGGGCCCTGAAAACTATTCCTCTGTTTTCATTTTTCAAAAATAACTTTATATGTTTTTATTGATTTCAGAGAGGGAGTAAAAATATAGAAACATCAATGATGAGAGAGGGTTATTTATTGGCTGCCTCCTGCACATCCCCTACTGGGAACCAAACCCTAACCCTGGAATGTGGCCTGATGGGGAATCTAACAGTGACCTCCTGGATTATGCTCAACCACAAGCCACACTGGCCAGGCAGAGATGATGGTTATTTGGAGATGCTGGTGAATAAACCTGTTTTACTATTTCTCAAACATTCTGTTCCTTGCTGTCCACAATCAATTCTTTTGTCTTAGATTGGTCCCCTGGAGGCAGAACCCGAAATGAAATACTAATGAAATTTGGTTTTTACTAGGAGAATACTCTCAGGGGAGAGGAATAAGGGAAGTAGGATAAAGCCTGAGAAGAAAGTTAAGGACTAGCTTCACCCTGGTCTCATAGGAAGCTCTCAACATTTTCAATGACTTTTTAATACATTATTTGATCATTAATATAATTCAAGGATAAGATATTAAAAGAGATAATGTAGTCAGAACAAGTACTGAGCTGAGAGAAAAGAATGGTTAAAAGGATCATTGGTAAGTCATGGACCATGAGTAAGCTTATTAGCAATCCTATCTTGCTTGGAATACTTTAATTTATACCTGTTGCACTGTAATAATCAATAGTGCTTTGTTTCAAGCTCAAAATGTCCTTACTTGGTTGATCTATTGTATGAGACTTTATTATTTACTATCCTTTTCCCAAATTATAAAATTATTGGATTGAAATAGATTATATCCAAAGGCCCTTCTAATAATAGTTTTTGCATTTCTATTTAATAAAACATGTAGCTTTTTGAAGGCAACCACTTGGAAAAGAGATAGAATTGTGTCTCCTGGAGAAGTAATTGAAAAATTATAAATTAAGTTATTGAATTTTCTATTTGTCCAACCTTCCATACTCCCTCCATCTACTTGTGCATCCTTTATTAGCTGGTATGCAATTATACATACCTTATACTACATTGGATAAGTGAGGGGAAGTAACTAAGACATATTCAGTGCCAGGTTCTATACCAAATCCTATGCTTCTGGGTTTTTTTTTAAATATCCTTTCAATCACTACAGAGACAAATATTATCATTCCCATATTAAAAATATCAGAGAAGTCAAGCAGCTGCCCAAGATAAATAATAAATGAGCTTTGGAGACTATATTTAGATCAAGAACTCCAATGCCTATTTTATTTCTATTGTGCAGTGCAAAACTTTTAATCAGACTCCTTCACTGAGAGAGTAAGAAAATGTCATAGACTCTAGCTAGAGAATATAGATAACTAGAAACGGTTTGTAGTACAGGCTAAAGGACCCCGCTTTTAATTAAATTTGTTGAGGAATAATAATGTTGGCAAAGATCATAATGATAAGGATTATATTGGTGCTGATGACTCAGTTCATTTCAGACCACCTTCCTTTGTCAACTTTGCTTCTGCACTAGAGCAGCGGTTCTTAACTTGTGGGTTGCGAACAGCTAGCAGGGTCTCCTAAGACCATCAGAAAACACAGATATTTACATTAAGATTCATAACAGTAGCAAATTACAGTTATGAAGTAGCGACAAAAATAATTTTATGATTGGGGATCACCACAACATGAGGAACTGTATTAAAGTGTTGCGACATTAGGAAGGTTGAAAACCACTGCACTAGAGGGATCTAAGACATTTAGACCGAAGGGTGGATTCTGTGCCCAGTCATCAACCCTTTTACGACTTTTGGCAGTACCTGTTACATTCAATTTTAAATTTATTTGATGTAGTCTTTAGTGTGTCATAGTCACCTTAATACAATAATAAGATTGATGTGAGACAGATCACCAATTACACAGCAGCAAGGAGAGGCCCTGCGGAAACTAATGAATTCTTGAACAGCAGTCTGCAGTCACAGAACCCCAAGACTTCTGGTCATGCATTTTGTCTTCCCCCACTGTCTGTACACAAGGGCTCTGACCAATGCAGGTGAAACATAGGACAGGTGATGGACCTTTTAAATAGTTAGAAAAAGTACAAGGCCAAATTTCCCTTCCTGAGGGCACGCTGAAAGCTCTGAGGACTAAAATATCTCCATCGCCTAATGGAGGAACTTGTTATAATCTCTGACACGTCTGAGATTAATTGCCTTCCAATTTCTGATATAAAAGTGCCTGTGTATTTTAGGATCTAGGATAATGACATAAGGTCAAGAGAGATTTTTTTTGTAATTCTCTACAATTTATGAAGCACTTAGAACAAATGATATTAGCTATTAAAAACAACTAAAGATGCCTTCTAGCCATGTTTGTTTTTGGTACATAGGACCTCTCCACCAGAATCGTCAGGAAAACTTGTTATGCACATTCTCGGGTCTCAACTTGAGAGAGAATCAGAATCTTTGCAGATGATGTTTTTTCCTGTTTTCCAACTCGCTTGGTAATTCTTTTCTTCTCTAAACCTCACTATCTAAAGAGCTTCTCGTTCTGACATTCTTTAGTGGCCTTCGTCCTTCATCTCTGGCATGAGGCACAGCAATGAAAATCTGTCACCCCTGTGAGGAGGCTTTTCTGCCCAAGGTATAAATCCATTTTGGTATAAATCTTCTGTAGTGGATCCATATGTTATTTAGGTAATAGGTATATTATTTTGTGATTTTTGTGTTAATTATACTACATCTCTTCTACGGGTAGAACAAAATAACTTGGATACACACACACACACACACACACACACACACACACACACACACACGGTGGGGCAAAAGTAGGTTTAGTTATTTTCCGTGATGACTCCATAAGACTTCTATAAAACATGACAGGTAAGTTTTTATTTCATAGATATAAGCACTGTGTAGACAGACCAGAATAAAAATAGGAGGGTTTAGATGACTCTATAGCTGAAGCGGCCTCTAGCTAGCTGACATATCTGAGATTTCACTGTACAAACAGCACACAAACTATTTTTGCGAGCTCCAGACTCAAATGGTGCCCTGGGATTCCTGCCTTCACCCACCAAGCCTGGGAGTCTTGCAACATTTAGGGGTCAGTAAATAGCGAACAATAAAAGGGCACCGTTCACTTGGGTAGGAACATGAGATTCTGTTCCAACCATGTATATCTTGGACCAGCATGGTGTGCTTCCATAAATCAGTCTTCCTTTCCATGATGTTTAGCTTGATACGGTTGATTATGTTCTGTTCCACAAATACTGAGAAGCTCCTGTCCAACTACCTGTTTCATAACGGAGTAACTTCATGTCACTGCTACCTGAATAAACTTGCCCAGTTGGCTCATACTATGAGATTCACAAATTGTATGAGCTTGGGTTATTTAATTACTCTGTGCTTCAGTTTCCCCATCTGTTAAAATGGCTTGCTAAGAGTATACAGTGGTACCTCGAGATATGAGTGCCCTATCATATGAGGTTTTTGAGATACGAGCCATCGAGTGAGCGATTTTTGCTTTGAAATATGAGCAACATTTGAGATAGGAGTCATTGCGCGGATCGGCTGGCTGCACACGACCCACCAGTTTACCATGACTCGAGCGTCTCATAGTTTCCCATGCCTCAAGGTTATGGAACGAATTAAACTCGTATCTCGAGGTACCACTGTATCTACCTTATAGTATTCTTATGTCTGTTAGCACTTATATGTAAAGTGCTTAAAACAGCACCTGATACATAATAAATGCTGTATAAATTCCTATTATATATTTATTATTCTTCCATTGTGTTGTCCAAAAAAAGTTTCTAAGCCAACTGGTAGTTTAAGGGAACAATAGACATTTTGTATTCATGAATGTTTAGTGAGCACAGGAGTGCCACTTAGACAGTCTATTGGTTTGAACAGGAGTGTTCAGGAAGGAATGTCTATGCATATATTTGGTGTGCTGGCAAGTCTTCAATAATTTTAATTTAGAAACAAAGGTATGTTTTAAGGTGTAGAGAGGTTCTTAGTTTATAAGTAATAACTAGAGATCCAGTGCATGAAATTCATGCACGGAGTGTGTGTCCCTCAGCCCGACCCGCACCATCTCCAATATGAGACCCCTTGAGGGATGTCCGACCGCCCGTTTAGGCCCAATCTCAATAGGATAGGGCCTAAACGTGCAGTCGGACATCCTTCTCACAATCCAAGACTGCTGACTCCCAACTGTTCCACCTGCCTACCAGCCTGATCACCCCCTAACAATGCCCCTGCCAGCCAGATAGATGACTAACTGCTCCTCTTCCTGCTTGATCGCCCCTAACTGCCCTTCCCTGCAGGCCTGATCACCCCTACCT
Source organism: Lasiurus borealis (assembly GCA_004026805.1). Classification (NCBI taxonomy): domain Eukaryota; kingdom Metazoa; phylum Chordata; class Mammalia; order Chiroptera; family Vespertilionidae; genus Lasiurus; species Lasiurus borealis. The sequence continues at coordinate 19,933 of PVJN01018658.1, forward strand.
GCTCTCCCCTGCAGGCCTGATCACCTCCAACTGCCCTCCCCTGCAGGTCTGGTCCCTCCCAATTGCCCTCCCTTGCAGGCCTGGTTACCTCCAACTTCTTCCTCTGCAGGCCTGGTCCCCCCCAACTACCCTCTCCTGCAGGCCTGGTCCCTCCAAACTACCCTCCCTTGCTGGCCTGATTGCCTAAAACTGCCCTCCCTTGCTGGCTATCTTCTGGCAGCTATCTTGTGTCCACATGGGGGGCAGAATCTTTGACCATATAGGGGAAGCCATCTTGTGTGTTGCATATTACTCTTCTATTACATAGGATATAGGCCTGGTGCAGAGGTGGGGGCTGGATGGCTTTCCCTGAAGGGTGTCCTGGATCAGAGTGGGGATTCCCTTGGGGTGTGAGGTGGCCTGGGTGAGGGGCCTGTGGTGGTTTCCATCCATGCCCCCCAGCGACCCAAGTGGAGGCCTTGGGTTCTGGGATTTACTTATCTTTTATAATTGAAACTTTGTAGCTTTGAGCAGAAGCCAAGGCAGGATGGGCTATGGTGGGGAAACTCGAGCCTCCATCACGGTGGGGAAACTCGAGCCTCCTGCTCTCTCCAGCTCCATGGCTGCCACACCCTTTTTGTTGGGATTTATTTATCTTCTATAATTGAAACTTTGTAGCTTTGAGTGGAGGCCTGGGCCTCCCAGGGTGTGCGGAAAGCTTGGCTTCTTCCATTGCCAGGGAAACGCAAGCAGCCTTCTTGTTCCGTGGCTGCAGCTATCTTGGTTGGGTTAATTTGTATACTCTCTCCTGATTGGTTTGTGGTTATGGCTTGTGGGTGTAACAAAGTGATTATTTTACATATTACTCTTCTATTAAATAGGATAGTTACACTTAATAAGCACTTTTAATTGACGAGACCCTTTATAATATTACTTAATTTGTACAAACAGCCTTTGAGGTAAGTTTTATTAAGTTTGATTTTTGAAAGAGTCCATAGTCTAAGAAGTTAAAAAAATTGAAGCAAAACCAAATAGCAGTTGGTATTTTTGTAGTTATTTAAACCAAAATCTTTGTGCTTCAAATTGCTCTTGTCATCCTATTTTTTCATTACCTAAATTAATAAATGTGTAATTAGTGAGCCTAAAAGGTAGTGGTGTGAAGATCTCCAGTATTAGGTCTTATTTAATTCATTAATCCAGCCATCCAACAGATATTTCTTGAAGCAACAATTTGCTAAGCAATTGGGATATTTTTTCTTTAAAAGCCTAAGGCATATCATTTGTCTTGAAGTTCACATTTTAGAAAGTAGATGAACATGCAGACAAACAAATGTAGAGTATACTAGAGAAATACATAAAATTAGAACCAAAGAGAGAGTACCTAACTTCTAGGTGGAGGAGAAGAATGGAAGTCAGAAGAGGCTTTCAGGTAAGAGAGCATTTCAGAAAAGATGAGCTGAGTTTTATTTAGAGCCGCACAGGAAGACATACTATGGTCTTTCTCAATGATGACATTCTGGTCTATAGAGGCTCAGCGAATATTTATCAGATAGTTAGAGACATTTTTGTAGGTGGAGTTGTTGGCCTATGTTAGACCTACTCACCATAGACCATGGAAAACAGAAGTGGAGTAAGATGAGGTGTAAGTGAATAGGGATAAATTGAATTTCAATAGAGATTACTTGAAAATTTGCCTGGCTTCATTGGTTCAGTTGCATAATTCCTCACATAATTATGTGTTGAAATTTGTTTAATATTCTCTCGTGTCATATTTTTTTGTCTGTCATCCACTCACTCCATCATTCCGCCCTCCCGTTAAATTTCAAGATCTTTGAGAGGAGCACTCAAAGTACAAGTTTACTGGAAATGAAATCAGAATAGTTCCTTAGCCAAGTCAGATTCAGAAATGACATCGAACAGATATTCATCTTTTTAAATAAAACCCTCAACCCTGCATTGTTTCTGAAATAACGCTGGAGAATTTTGAAAAACAATGTGTTACCGTCCCCTGAAAACCAAGACATTTTCCTTTTGTGACAATAATTTGCAGAGGGGAAGAAAGTTTGTGTGGTTTTTAGATTCAACACAGGAAGCACAGAACATCGAGTACTACTTAGACTGAGAGACAAAAACCTGAAATCTCTCCTCAGTGAATAAAGTTATTTGGAGAACAATTTATTTATTAAAATTGTGTATGTTGCTATGATACAAATTTGCCACAGGCACATAGCTTCCCTAAAATTGCTGATTCCTGAAAGGCAGTCCCTGTGCATTGTGGGTGTGGACTGTCAAACAGAACCTGTTTGTCGCTTTGGGAGCAGTGTGAAATCTGGACATGATGTCTCTCTTCTTGGTGGTGAAGGGGGATGTATAACTGAATCTCAGAGAACTGGGTGAGAAACTCACAGATTCAATGGATTGGCTCTAATCTTTTTCCATCAGAAGAAAAGCAATAGTGCCTAAATAAATCTGTATTTAAGGCCTTTGGTCAAACACATGAAAATTTAGTTTTCTTGCTTTGGGTTACATATATTTGCTTTGTTCATTTCCTTAACAGATAATTAGCAAATTGCTTGTGATGGAAAGTTAGTGAAGCAGAGCTGTTGGGATGGGATAAGTGAAGAGGGATATGGAGTACTAGGTGAGAGGAAGAGGAGAGAAAATTCTTATGGTTCAGTAATGTATGTAAACTAATACCAAACACTAAGTTCATGGATATGGTTTGACTTCAAATAGAAACAAGCTTGCTAACCAAAAGTATTGTTCAACAGTGAAGAATCGGGGTACCAGCTATTGAGAAGGCAAGCTTGGAAATAATGCCTAACTTAGAAACTTGGATCTGCCACTACTTGCTCTGAATCCTTAGGAATAGTATATTGTCTTTCTTAATTATAAAATAAGGATAACCATAGTGCATCATTCATAAGATTACTAAAGGGAATAGGAGAAACCCTGTATAATGAAAGGCTAATATGCAGATTAACCGAATGGTAGAAGGACCAGTCATTATGACATGCACTAATTACCAGGGAGCAGATGCTCAACACAGAAACTGCGCCCCTGGTGGTTAGTACACTTCCACAGGGGTTATACTGCTCCGTCAGAAGCCAGGCCCATAGCTGCCTCCTCAGCAGTGCTATGGATGTCCCAGGGAGTGGGCTGAAGACATCAGTCGGACATCCTCAGAGAGCTCCTGAACTGTGATAGGGTGCAGATTGGGCTGAGAAACACACTCACCTCCACCCCGAGAACATGAATTTCGTGCATTGGGCCTCTAGTTATGTATATTAATTGCTAAGTATGTTGACTTACATACAATAATAAACCAAATATAATCTACTGAACTTTTACTGAGTGTTTTCTAAGTGCAGTCACAGTCCCAAGACTTGTGTGTATAACCTCATTTGCATGATAATCCTATATTGAAAATGTTATTATTTACGTTATAAATGAGAAAACAGAGGTGTTAAGTGAGATACAGAAGCCCAAGTTTTCACAATGGTGGAATAAGGATTAAACTCAGGAAGTCAAACCCCAGAACCCACAGTTATAATCAGTGATCATGCTTTGGGTTAGGAATGTGCCTGGCACATTGGAAGCATTACATAAGTAGTAGCTATTCCTCCTCATATTATTAATAATGGAGTAGATGCCTTGGAAGGCAGGGACCTGGAACTATTCAGAATTTAGTTAATCATCTTCTAAGAATTCTGGATGAAAGATGACTACAATTTGTAGAAAATTATTCATTGGCCTTAAATGACCCTTTCAACTCTGCATTGGCTTGGAAACAAGCTGATGTAGATTAAAATACCTACTATGCCACTTTCTAGTTATGTGACCCTGAACAACATGTTTACCATCTGTGGAAAGCCCAAGTTGTCTATATAATTAAGGTAGAAATGTCCACATTGTCAGGATTCAATGATAATAATGTACATAGGATTTAGCCCACTGACTGACATATGATCAATACTTGGTAGATGGTAGAAATAATTTCTAATATTATTAGAATATTTATGTGTAAAGTTGTTTTACCTCTTTAATCTGTTTTCTTCTCTAGTCTCACCTTTTAATGTTGGACTACTTAGTGTTTTAGAGGAGAAACTTTATTTTTTCAGATGGCTTTTTACTCTGTCAAGGGAAAAGAGAGAACTGAGTACCCTAGGTGAAGGGTAGATGGAAAAGACTAGAGGAAATCATTGGAACTGGATAAAGTGAATAAAGAAGGGAGGGGTGGCTCAGCTGGTTGGAGTGTCATTCCATACACTGAAAGTTGTGGGTTCAATTCCCTGTCAGGGCACATACCTAGTTTGCAGGTTCAATCTTTGTTTGGGGTGCATATGGGAAGCAACAGATTGATGTCTCTCTCTCTCTCTCTCTCTCTCTCTCTCTCTCTCTCTCATATATATATATATATATATATATATATATACATATATATACATATATATGTGTATATATATATATATACATATATATACATGTATATATATATATATATGTATATATACATATATATACATGTATATATATACATATATATACATGTATATATATGTATATATATGTATATATACACATATATATATGTGTATATATACATGTATATATATACATATATATACATGTATATATGTATATATATGTATATATATGTATATATACACACATATATATGTGTGTGTGTGTGTATATATGTATATATACATATGTATATACATACATATGTATGTATATATATATGTGTGTGTATATATATAGATATATGTCTTCTCTTTATAAAATCAATAAATATACCCAAAGGTAAGGATAAAAAAAGTGTTAAAAGAAGGGAGGTGATGTAAGTGACCTGTGTTACTGGCCCCTCATTTTGGCTTAAACCTGGTGCCAGTGCTAAGCACAGCTAATTCTTGGGATGAATTGAAGCAATGGCTGCCCAATGGCCATTGCAAAGTCCCATCTATGCCCAGCAAGCATGAGAAGAGGCGATGGCCTCTGGGGGTCAAGCAGGGTCACAGTACCTAGTTACACCTTCTTATGCCCTCAGAGGCAGGGGTTCAAGCCTCACACGCTATCCCGGCTCCACTGTGCAAGAACCATGATGAGTTCTGCACTGGACTTTATTTCAGAGCCCTGATACTTAATCAGAGAAAAGAAAGATTATTGAGTGGAGATGAGTCACCTTGACTGGAACAAGTCAAGGTGAATTGCCCAAAATGCAACCTGTTCAGGTAAACATACAGGGTTCAAATTACACATGTAACTTTTTTTTAATATGACTTCAAAGTCATATTTTTAATAAAAATATTTAGCTGGACTCAGATAAGTTTAGCGTCCTTTCTTAGGGGAGAATGGAAGAAATGATTATCAGGTCTATTTTAGTTTTAAAGGGTTTTATCCCTTCACAGGTCTGTGGCTCTGCAAAGGGAAGAGAGAAAGAGGGAGGAACGGAGGAGGGCAATCACAAAAACAATGAAATGGGAGCTGAACATTCAGGCTCCGTGTGCTTCTTGCACTATAGTTAGGCTGTCACTAATGTGGCTATTAACTTTTCATGTTCAGATTTATTACACTGTCATTACAGCACTTTTCTTTGCTGATGTATCAAACCACTATTACATATTTGTTGGCATCTCATCTATTTAAGGGAAACAAGTGATTACCCGTTGCTAAGGAGACTAATAAGGAGTGTGCAAGCAAAGGACTGCCGAGTTCCTGTTGGAAGATAACAAGTCACTGGTATTTTGCTTTTGATTAAATCATAAACTTTCATTGTTTGAAGAAAGATCATCTTTTCCCTCCTATAAAAATCCCATGGCACTTATTCAAGGGATAAAGTCTGCAGACTTTTTAGAGACGAAATAGATGCATGTGCTAGATCTAAACTATTTTGGTAAATAGTAACTTCTAATAAGCTTTCATAGAATGGAAAGTTATTCTTGGGGTTTTTAAAGTGTTCATCAACATCAGAGAACTATGGAACCAAATAATGGCCAATGTTTTCTGATAAAGAAAAGATAGAAGGTTATAGATGTGAATTTCAGATTCCCACAAATTCTGTGATACGTGTTTCAAACAAGTAATGTGGCCTTTGAGTTAGTCAGATCTGGGTATTATTTCTCATTCTCACTCTTTGACTATTGCCCTTGCCCAAATTACTTGCCTTCTTATAATATACTTCCCCTGCTTATTATATAAAGAAAATGAGATATTCCACAAGCAATGTTGAAATAATTAAGTAAATCTTACAAATTACCTAAAACATGGGATTTCTATGAATATAGTACTTCAGGTCATCATCCATTGAATTCAAGCCTTCATTGACTATATGAATTTACTTAGGGATAAAAATAAGTGTAAGACGCAGCATAGTCTGGAAACTTTGAATTGTTAAAGCAGTCTAGTAAGAGATTCACATATATGAAATTTTATTCTAATACAATATTTTCAGTATGGTGACAGAGTGGAATGATTGGGTAATGCTAACGGCTATGATAAGTCCCTAAATCACAATAATTGGACCCTTTTTATTAATGATTTCACCATGGATTCCTGATGCTTAGATCTGTGGCTTCCCACCTTCATCTTATGACTCCATCCTCTTCTAAAACATTGGCTTAATCTTCAGTGTAGTGGACAGAGAGGATGGAAGATCGCACTAGAGATTTTTCTCCTAGGCCAGAAATGAGTCACATGTCACTTCTGCTTGAATTCCATTGGCTAGAAATCAATTGCATAGTCGCACTTGACTGGAAGGCAGACTGGGAAATGTCATTTAGCTGTGAGCCCAGGGAGAAGGAAATGGTTTATGAGCAACTGAAAGTGTCTGCAACCCAGTGAGCACAGATACATAGGAAACACAAAGCAGGACCATACACTCTAGCCTGGGGGTGTGGTGTAGAGGATGTGAGAGAGAACTTTCTGGAAGAAATAATTTTGTTGTAAAATGAATAAGCATTATCTAGGCAACAAAAGGGATTGTTTAGGGCATTTGAGGCAGTAACTAATTTTTTAAAAATTTCTTGGCAGTCTTCCATTGTTTTGGCACTGGCATTGACATAGACATACCATAGATTGTTTTTTCATTGATCTGTTAATGGGCATTTTGGTTGCTTCCAGTTTGGGGCCACTACAAATACAGCTAGTCTGAGTATTTATGCACTGGTCATAGTAATGACATGTGGTTTCATTTCTCTTGGGTAAATACTTAAGAGTAAAATGGTTGGTCATGTGGTAGGAATATGATTTACTTTAAGAAAGAATGCCAAACTCTTTCCAAAGTAATTGTACAACCAGCAGTTCATGAGAGTTTCGAATCGCTCTATATTCTTAACCACTATATGGTCAGTCCTCTTAATTCTAGCCATTTCAATAGATGTGGTATCTTATTGTGGTCTAACCTCTGTTCTAAGGATTGATGATACAAGAATTCTGTGTATTTTTCATCTATATATCTTCTTTAATGAAGCTTGTCTTCAAATATTTTACTTCATTTCCTCCTTTTAACTGGGTTGCTTATTTTCTTATTATTGAAGTCTGAAGAATGTTTATATAATCTCAAATTGAGCCCTTTATTAGATATACTAGAGGCCCAGTGCACAGATTCATGCACATTGAAAAATGATAAGAAGGTGGCCAGTGGGGCATAACTGGGCAAGATGGGCCAGACATGCCCTGGAGCCAACCTTTCATGGTCCCTCCTGGCCTGGCTGCACCTAGGGCAGTGCCCAGGGTTCAGAAGGCCTCTGCAGAGTGAGTGGTGTCCCTCCAGCAGGTGGGGTTCTTTGGCCTGTCCTGCAGGGAACGGGTCAAAACTGGCAGTCTGATATCTCCAGGGGTCCTGGAGTGCAAGAATGCACTCTGCAAAGCTGCCGTCACTCAGCAGCTCCTGCATTGAGCGTCTGCTTCCTGCTGGTCATTGCACATCATAGCTACCGAACAGTTGCCAGTCGTTGGTTGGCTGGTTGGTGGTCACTTAAGCTTTTATATATATAGATACCTTACGAAGATTGGGAAAAATCCACATTCTAGTATTGGGGAAAAAGCCAATCTATAGGTCTATTTTTTAGTCACATAGAATGTTCTATTGGTCTACTCATCTACCTTTTTTAAAATTATTTTTATTACTGATTTCAGGGAGGAAGGGAGAGGGAGAAATAGAAACACCAATGATGAGAGAGAATTATTGACCAGCTGCCTCCTGCACACCCCACATTGGGGATGGAGCTCACAACCCAGGCATGTGCCCTGGCTAGAATAGAACCATGACCTTCTGGTTCAATCATTGAGCCAAAATGGCCAGGATATGCATCTATCTTGGTGTCAAATTCATACAGTCTGCCATATGATAGTTTGTTAATGTCTTAAATCATATAGTTTTAATTCTCTAATTCTGAGATTTTTAAAAAGACTCTTTGAATTTCTATATGGATTTTCAGTTTAGCTTTCCCATTTCAACAAAATAGTCTTAAGGAATTTTGATTAGAATTATGTTGGATTTTTACATAAATTTTGGGGGAATTTATATATTTATATGAAGCCATGTATCACCCCACTTATTTTGTTTTTCTTTTTCTTTTAGCAATGTTTAAGAGTTTTCAGCTATAATCTTCCACATATTTGTCAGGTTTATCCCCGTTGGCAAGTTTCATATTTTTATGATACTCTAAATGATATCTTTTAAAGTTTCCAAATCTGATTATTTATTTTAAATATATGGAAATAGAATTGATTTTATTACTATCTTGTGTAGATTCCATCAGACTTCCTACAAAGAAAATCATACCATCTGTGAATCTTAACCATTTTTGACTCTTTCCTGTCTGAATGCTTTCCCCCCCCCCCCTCATTGCACTAGCAACAACTCAAGTACAATGCTAAATAGAAGGGTTTACTTTACTTTAAGTTTTAGGTATTATAAATAAAGCTTTCTAATTTCTTATTATAGAAGAAAATAATTTATATGTCATTACTAGAGGCCCGGTGCATGAAATTTGTGCATGGGGGTGGAGTGTCCTTCAGCCCAGCCTGCTCCCTCTCCAATCTGGGACCCCTTGAGGAATGTCTGACAGCCTTTTTAGGCACAATCCAGGTAGGATCGGGCCTAAACAGGCAATCGGACATCCCTCTCATAATCCAGGACTGCTGGTTCCCAAATGCTACACCTGCCTGCCTTCCTGATTGCCCCTTACCACTCTGCCTGCCAGCCTGATCACTCCCTAATAACTCCCCTGCCAACTTGATTGATGTCTAACTGTTCCCCTGCCAGCCTATTTGCCCTGAACTGCCCGCCCCTGTGGGCCTGGTCACCCCTAACTGCCTTCCCCTGCAAACTTGCTCATGCCCTACTGCCATACCTTGCAGGCCTGATCCCTGCTAACTGCCCTCCCCTGCTGGCCATCTTCTGATGGCCACTTTGTGTCCACATGGGGGCAGGATCTTTTGACCATATGGGGGCAGTCATCTTGTGTGTTGGAGTAATGTTCAATTTGCATATTGCTCTCTTATTAGATAGGATAGAGGCCTGGCTCATGGGTGGGAACGAGCTGATTTGCCCTGAAGAGTGTCCTAGATCAGAGTGGGCATTCCCTTGGAGTGTGGGGTGGCCTGGGCGAGGGGCCTGTGGTGGTTTGCAGGCCAGCCAAGCTGCCCAGTGAACCAAGCAGAGAGGCATTGGTATCTGGAATTTATTAATCTTCTACAATTGAAACTTTGTAGCCTGGAGCAGAGCCAAGCCTTGTGCTTACACAGCCATTGGAACTTTGTTGCCTTAAGCAGAGGCCTAGGCCAGCCAGGGTGTACGGAAAGCTTGGCTTCCTCCATTGCCAGGAGCAACCCAAGCCTCCCTCCTGCTCTCTGTGGCCATAGCCATCTTGGTTGGGTTAATTTGCATACTCACTCTGATTGGCTGGTGGGCGTGGCTGGTGTTTGGTTCAAGTATTCTGTATCTTCACTGAGTTTCTGTTAATTTTCTTCTATTGTTAAGAGAGACTTGTTAAACTTTCTGATTTATAATGTGGATATGCCCATTTCTCTTTTCAGTTCAATCAGTTTTTGCTTCATCTAGTTGTAAGCTCTGTTATAATGTGAAAGACATATGGGACTGTTCTATCCACTGGGAGAACTGAACACTTTGTCGTTAGGAAATGCCTCTTTTTACCCAGGGGTTCTTTATTCTAAGGATCTACTTTGATTGTTTTTAATATAGCCACTCACTTTTTTATTATCATGCTACATTTTTTCTATTCTTTACTTTCATTACATGTGTTTTTATTTTAAAAGTGAATTTAATCTAGGCAGCAGATAGTTGAGATTTGTTTTGTTTGTTTTTTTTTCACCCAATCTCACAATTCTTGCTTTTTAATTGAGTCTTTGGACTACTTACATTTAATGTGATTACAATATTGTTCTCTTTACACTTACTACTTTGTACTTGTTTCCATCCATTTCATGTTTTTCTTTTTTTGCTCTCTTTATCTGTCTTGTGAAATTTGAACATAGAAAGGATATTTGTGATATTAAAGGATTACAGTGAATTTGTTATTAGGAAAGGGTATAATTGTGGCTATATTACAAAGATTTCTCATGTTTTAATGATACACAGTGAAATACTACAATTAAAATAATAGACTATTTGAAATTTCCTTTAAAATAACCTAAATTTAATCGTGTGGGTCTATGGGTGAATAAAAGATAGGCTATAAAATAAAAGTGATGGGGAAATGGGGGTCTGTTGTTCTATTTTATCTTATTTGCATTTGACATTTTCCACAATATTTTTTTAAGAAAACCCATTTTAATAACTAGAAAATGTTGAGCTAAAACATTTTATCAATCCTTTCCCCAACTATCACCTTTCAGTAATTGGCAAAAGAATTTTTAAAAATAGGGAGAATTCATTTAATAATTATCCAAGGAATGGTACAAACTTCTAACACAAATCTGGAGAAATTAACTGCTATGTATAGTGCTGATTAAATTGTTTGAAAGTAGTTATAAAGGGCCAAGGCATGTTTTTTTTTTCCTCCAAGAGAATGATGTGATTGCCATAATTGCATAGTTTGAGACAAACATAATAAGATCTAGTTCAAACACATGTGCTGAAAGATTTTAGATAAGTAAGAAGGCAATTACTCTGAATCCCCTTTCTGGTTACAATCTGACAAATAATTAAGTGTCTCTTATGTGTCAGGCACTATTTTAAGGTCCTGGTAACATTGTATGTGCAAGACAGACAGAACCCAGCTCTCACAGATCTTACATTTTAGAAGGGAGACAAGAAAAGGAGACATAAACAAATCTATATATATATAAAAGGCTGTCTGTTTGAATGGTAGCTATGATGCACAATAACCACCAGGGGGCAACACAGGAGCTACTGAGCTACCGTGACCTGACAGCAGTGGTTCTTGGATGACACCACAGAAGCACAGAGGAGGCGGCACAATTCCAGGGTGCATCACCTGAGAACCACCCTCTCACAATCCTGGATCCCTTGATGTTGGAGAGCCGGTTTCAGTCCAATTCCCATAGGCCAGGCTGAGGGACCCCACGTGCTGGAGGGACCCCGCTCATTCCTCAGACAACCTTCAAACCCTGGCTCTGCCCCAGGGTGTGTCTAGCCTCTTTTGCCCATTTCAGGCCCGTCAGCCACCGAATTAACTGCCTTTCAACATGCACAAATCCATGCACCAGGGCACTAGTAGATTTATAAGCTAGAATTCCAGCTAGTGGTTGGTACAATGAATAAAAGTGAAATAGTCCAGGGAGGTAAAAGGGGAGAGAAAAATCTTACAGGAGATACTGGGAAAGGAGCCTCTGAGAAAGTGACATTTCAGCATGGTTCTCAATAAGAGGAGTCCTTTTGTATATAAGCCTTGTAAATATTAAAAGGGAGAAAATTCTAGGTAGTATGTATAGCAAGTTCAAAGACCTTTAAGCTGAAATAAGATTGACATAGTTACAGAGAGATAAGTTGAATTTATGAAATAAAAATTAGATTCCAGATACGTTACTGTTTTAGTAAAGATATTGAGAAAGTCCTATTAAAATTGGATTCCCTTTTCTATAGAAGCAGTCCTATTTCCAAAAAATGAGTCATGTTTTTTTACTGCATGATATTTTGTAGCAACCCGCTTATAACATCAAATAATTTAGGCAGTCAGTTCATACTTTGCTGAACCCATTATGGTCCTTCAAAGATCATCAAACAGTTTTGGAGAAACAGAATAATAGTTTCTATTAAGTAATCCTTTTTCTATTTCTCATCTTCAATGTATTTCTAAATTGGAAAGCATTCTTCTTGCCCCAATCTTTGGAAATACAATTTTATAATAGGCCAATGTTTTAATATCTTTCCTACAGCTGAAATCAATGCGATCCATCCTGTATACACGTGAAAGGCTATCCCCTTTTTATTTTAGTAAGGTCTAAAATACCATTAAGTGTTTCTGCACGTTTTGAGGAAACTGTAAAGTGATAAAAAAAAATTTCATTACAAAATCCTCAATATCACAGATAAGCAAATCACATCTCGGCTTAGCACTGTTGTGGATGAAGTTTGCAGGAAATTTAACAGATTCAATCTTTTTATTTTCTTTTGTAAGAAGATAAACTAAGTAGAATTTCCCAAATTTTACACCTTTGCCCTAATTGGCCAAATATGCAGATGGAGTAGCAGTCCAGAGGGGTATTTGCACAAAGTAGCAACAATCTTTTCTTTGACTTTTACTGATGTTTCATTACAATTTTCATAGAAATTTTAGAAAATGATTTCAAACTATATATGTATTTTCTTAAATCAAAATACTTAGTGTCTAGGGATAACATTTTTTTGTTTGGTTGCGTGGTTTTTTTGCCATGGTTTAGCTCATTATTTGACATACTGCAAAAAGTATGATCATTGATAAGATCTGACAGCAAAAGCTGTACACTGTAAGAAGCCAACATATCTATTTTCAGAATTTCCCCCCCACCCCCCTGCCTCTTGTTTACTCACTTGGCAGTTTAGGTACAGCCTCTGTACCAAGAAATGTAACTAATTTGTCACCGCACAATAAAGGGGGCTCTATGGCATTGTCAACAGGTGGCTAACAGCATTGTTGTCTTAGCATCCAGTTGTTGGGTCACGTGGAGGCCTTAAATAGCCGCTCATGCAAATCTAACCTAAGCAAAGAGGCAAGGTCCAGTGACCAGAAGTTGTGTCTATTCAGGAACAGCTGAAAAATTGCAATACAGGAAACGCTGAAAGTTTAGGGTGCACTCCATTTATGGGGGAAGGGAGGAGGAGCCCAGCCAGGGTTCAAGCACTAAGGTCATTGGCTTGAGAATAGGGAGAGATTCTTGGTGGGTGTTCATTGGTAAGGAGGGACGTCCTGGTTTTCTGAAAATTTGGGCATTTATGGAAAATCACTCAGTTTTTAAGTTATTTTTTTTCCTAAGGGCAAATGTGCAAGATGTTCCATTTCATATCCTCATTCCATTTTAGAATGAAATCCTTTTATACCCTAGATAACAGCCTATAGGGTCACAAGGAAATATCAGGTTCCCAATGGCCCTGTGACAAAAGTGTCCGCAGCCTCCCAGGGCTCTCCCTAATGTGTGCCTTAGATAAGAACTCATGGAGCTTACTAAACCCCACTCTTTTGGTTCCAACTGACCAATCCATCCTTAGCCTGGAAACCCAAAAGCATCCCACCCTTTATCCTAATACGGGCATCTGCACCAAGTTCGGTAGTTCTCTCTGCCTTGACCTCCCCAGGTGTCCCTTTGAAGCCTGCCATGTACTTCTCCCCAGCACCTGAGGTGTGAAACTTCTCTACTTCAGTTTCCCTTGTGGTTTTTTTTTTGTTGTTGTTGCTCACCATTCAACCATCAGGGGCTCTCCTAACCAGATGTTATTTAACAAGGTCACATGAGATGGGTGTTCATTTGTGAGGAATGCCCCTGTGAATTCCGTGGCTACTGTTTTTGATCAAGCATTGATATATTTTTGGCAGGTGAGAAAAACTTTTTATTGATTTAGAGGTTCTTGCCTATCTCATCACAAACGCGAGGTTGTCTGCTATGTGCTTTGATCGCTCCTTCTCCACCTTGTCCAGTCCCAAATAGGTTCTACCGCATCATGAAATGTACTCTGTTTAGATCCCTTACCTCCCCAGTCCAGTTCGGTTGGGCTTCCATGTGTTATTAAAATAATACAGACATGTAGCCTCTGTTCAATGATATCTGGGTCATGTTTGTATTGGCATTGCAATCATTCTCATTTTCATTATCTAAACTTAGAAAACATGATCAGAGTATTTGCAGTATTAAAAATTGGGCTTTGTACCCAGGTAATGCAAATTTAACTGTTCATTCACAGGCAAAATTAAAGATGGTCAAAACTCATGATATGACAACACACTTAAGTTGTATTTTTGTTATCCCATGGTATGTGCCTTACTATTACCTTAGTATTATAATTTATATTATGAGCTTGGCTTTATGTTTGCCTAAATAAGTGGTGCATCCAGGGGCTTTTGCAGTGTGTGAAAAACTATTTGCCTAAAGTTGTCTCCAGATCTTCAACACTTGCAAAATGAAAAGAGCTTGCCCTTTGGAATGTCAGTTCTCTCAGACGCTACTATTCCACTGAATAGTTCCAATTTTCAGTCAGGGCTAAGGTCCCCAATTCTCTATTTACTCTGCAAACTGAAAATATACTTGGAAATTCTGAGGTGGCAAACTATTAGATATAGCAGCGATTTTAACTGGTGTGCTTGCAAGAATTTTTAAAACATGCAATGCCTGACTATTTAGTCAGGGGCCCTGACCTCTTTTTCCCTTAGATTGTCAAATAAAAAAATGACAACAGCCAACACAACAATAGATGTCCAATGTGAATGAATCAAATTATACCTATTTTTTGTGTCAGATCAGCAGAAAAAATATATTTGTTTTTTGTGTGTGTGTGCCGCTGAATTTTAGTAATTAGTTTATATGTGCCATGAAATGAAAAAAAAGGTTGAAAATTGCTGAGGTATAGTATAGCTGGGATTAAACTGATCATACTAATGCATTTAAACTCAAATGATGGCACAACAAAATGGGAACACGGGACCCAAAGGCATTAATGAAATATAATAACTGTTGCATAATTTCATGTCAATTAATCAGATGGCAAGAAAGAGAAAAGAGGCATACAGTTAGGTTCAGATTTAATAATTAAATTGCAGAGGATCTCCGACAACTCTGAGTATGGATGAGAAGGAATAAGTTTATATTTTTTCCTCATGGAATAGTAATGAGAATTTCAAAGGCTTCTCCTGGCTAAATGTATTTTACATAAATACATAATGCAAAAGCTGAAGTCTAAGACAGGTACATTCTAGCAATATTCAAATGCCAAATTATGTGGCATTTGAAAATTATAAATATATACAAGGTGCTCTTTCTCTCTGCTTTCTTTGCTCCCTTCCTTTTTAAAAAATAATTTTCAGTCTCCCTTCCTTTCTTCTTTCTTCCTCCCATTTTTTTCCCTTTCTGAGTGCTTTAATGAAAAACGTCTTGCTTATATGGCTGCAGGGAATAGCTCTCTGATTTTGCCTAGTGGACATCGATAGAAACCCAACCCAGTCTCTGAAAGTCCAGATGGGGTTTTCCTTCTTGACCCACGTTGGACTATCCTTTAGAGTGTTGTGCTGCAGCTACCTCCACATACCGATGTTGAAAGGTCCTCCAGCCTAATGTGCAGATAAGTGATCATACCCAGAGTCTATAGGAGTAAAGGGACTCTTTAGAATAAGGAGATGGATAAGGAGATGAGAAATGCAGGCTTCCCTAGGAGGCCACTCACTGGGAATGGTGACTCTTGTGTTTCTTTTTAAATATATTTTATTTTTATTTTTTTCTTTTACAGAGAGGAAGAGAAGAGGGATAGAGAGTTAGAAACACTGAGAGAGAGACATTGATCAGCTGCCTCCTGCACGCCCCCTACAGGGGATGTGCCTGCAACCAGGATGCATGCCCTTGACCAGAATCGAACCTGGGGCCTTTCAGTCCTCAGGCTGACACTCTATCTATCCACTGAACCAAACCGGTTTCGGCGACTCTTGTGTGTCTATCTGCAGCTCTGACAGCACTTAGTGTGGTTTGTGAAATTGAGATAAATCACAATACAAGACAGTGGGCCACATGTGCCCAGTATATAGTAGGATTCTTTAAACACACCTGGATTCCAAAGGAGAGAAAAAAGCAACGGGTTTTGACAAAGCCTGGATGGGCTGTTGTCAGCTATGGTTCTGTGTGTTTACCACAGGGGACTGTGGGAGACCTTCCTCTGGAAACCCACAGCCAAAATACAGTGCAGTCATCTTAGAAGTCCACAAGGGCCAGGAAGTTCTTAGTTTTAAATTATACATACACGCATACACACACAAACACGTATAAATTTATTGGTGTGATACTGGTTGATAAGATTATATAGGTTTCAAGTGTATGTTTCTATGA
This sequence comes from Lasiurus borealis, assembly GCA_004026805.1. Lineage (NCBI taxonomy): Eukaryota > Metazoa > Chordata > Mammalia > Chiroptera > Vespertilionidae > Lasiurus > Lasiurus borealis. Next base: position 36,403 of record PVJN01018658.1, read on the forward strand.
TATAGAATCTGTATATTACATTGTGCACCCACCACCCAAAGTCAAATCACCTTCCATCACCATATACTTGGCCCCCTCTGCCCTTGCCCATCCACTTTTACACATAGCAGAGGCTCCAGAAGGCTCCTCGGCCTGCACAAATGCACCTTAGGGGAGTAGGGGAGAGCCTGTCTTTTGGAATTCAGTCCAGTGCATTTTCTTTTATTACACATGGGATTCACTAGTGGAATTCACCTTGGCCCCTAAGGGGCTTTGAAGGTTCTTATAATCTATAATCGAAGCCCTTATCAGCACCTGCAAATTGTATCAAAAGTCTCCTGCTGTGCATGGTCTTGCATAGCTGCCACATAAACAGAAAGAAAGAATGCAGAACAGGAAGTTGGGAAGGGTAGAATAAAATGAGTGAAATGGATTTGACATAATCATGGAAATTCCCCAGTTTCTTCTCTTCTCAGCACCCTCATGTCCATTCATTTTCCTCCTGCACTCACAGCCAACTACCTCTTTCTTCTCAGAGTGCCCCAGATGCTCATTTAAATTAAAAAGGCACAGTGATTCCTGGCTTCTTATTTTAAGATTCTCTTTGGCAGTCTGCAAGTTATGGCTACATTTTTCTTCTAGGATCTCCTCTTCCAAAGGATCCTGGAAATCTTTGAAATGTGTTAACCTCCCTATTGGGTTAAGTCACAAATGAAGAAATGGGGAAAATAAATTTACACCACAAGTGTGTAGTTGAAAATAAAAGAAAAACAATTTTTCTTAAGTTTAATCTATAAAAGCACTGTGTGAAAGCTTGAAGGTAAAATACTTTGTCTGTTTAAGCATGCGTCTTTGAGATGTAGCCATTTCTATATATTTTAGTTGTCTTGGAAATTAATTTTATTGTAAGAACAACTTAACAGAAAATTTAAGGTTTTTCTTCTCAAATAAATTGGGGAATCTATCCAATACCTACTGAAACTACTAAAAATAAAACAAAATCAAAACAGACAAAAAAACCCCACAAACATGCCTGTACCTTTCCTGATTTTTTAAAACATATTGTTATTCATTCTGAATCTTACCCTGTACCCACCCTCTTACCCTGTACCCACCCTCTCCCCATACCACACGCACACACACCACATTCTATTACCACCATTATTAGCAAAGTGCCCTAAAGCAGTATATTTTATTTTATCACTGAAATACATTAGCCTGCCAGTCTATCCTCTAAGCAAAATCAATTTTGGTCTAATTATTTTTATTATATTATTACTATTCATTGACTTAAACATGAAGAATTTTTGGAAATTGAATTAGTCAATGTTCTTTCACTTACAAATGACAGATATTCTTTTAAAACTACTTTAAACACAACAGACATGCCCTTTGCAGAAGTCCATCATATACTTTGCCCCTCAAAGCCACATCCCATATTTCGTTGTTTCAGAAAACAATCTCTTACAAAATGGCTGCTACTCTTCTTGGCCTTGGTTTCCTTAACTACAAAATGAAAGTTTGCATCTCCAAGGTTCTCCCACTTCTGTCTGTGACACCGAGACTGACACCTTCTCCCCCCTCTAACCATGGGGTGGGAGGCTGTGCGCTGGTTAAACTGTGTTTATTCTGTGGCAAAGTAGTTAAGTGGAAGTATTTCGAAGGGTTATAAGTAACTCTCAATTCTCATAAAAATGGCAGCTATTCGCCCAGCTATTCTTTCCCTGGACGAGAGCAGATCTTGTTCAGGTCCTGAGACAGTCTGCTTCTTAGAAAGTCTTCTGATCTTTCATTAGCACGGTGACAGTGGGTTCCTCTCCTTTTCCTATTTAATTATCACATCATTCAAAATGCCAGGTGTGTCCCCTCATTCATCACACTGAGGGCCATAAACGTCATGTAGAACCTGGTGTGTATTAATTATCGTTTCCTTTATTTGTGTTAATTAGGTTAAACATCAGGGCTTAAAACAAACATGCAAACATTATTTTGGGAGTGCCCCGGCCTGCAGGGCAAGTCAACAGGAACGGCGGGGCGACGCACCTAAGAGAATGAGAAACAGACAGGGACACGAAGAATGGAGGCAAGACAAATGGTGTTCTGATCAAGCCTCAAAATTTTTATTCTTGGTGGCTCTTATATATGCTCAGAGAGGGGAAGGGGAAGGAAGAAGGGGTTGAGGAGGTATGCGGT
>PVJN01018659.1:0-38574 GCA_004026805.1 Lasiurus borealis
CCCACTGGCCTGCTTGCCCCCAACTGCCCCACCTGCTGACCTGGTCGCCCCACACAGCCTGCTGTTCAGTTGTTTAGTTGTCCCTCACTAACCTCCCTGCCAGCCTGGTCACCCCATGCAGCCTGTTGTTCAGTCATTTGGTCATCCTTCACTTATGCCCCTGCCAGCCTTGTTGCCCCATGCAGCCTGCTCCACCATCCCGCTGTGGCCGATACCCACTATGTTCTGTACTCTGCCGCCTTCTGCCGACACCTGCCATGTTCCACGTGTGCCCTTGGTGGTCAGTGCATGTCGTAGCAACTGGTCATCTGGTTGTTTTGGTCTTGATGGCCCTTGGCTTTTTATATATTAGGATGATATAGCAGTGCATGATGGGCCAAAGTGGCAAAATACTACAATGCTAAGAATGTCAATGTATTAAGAGGTAGTAGCAATTTCATTCCTATAAAATGGCACAATTATCCAGATTTAGTGTGAAATGTAATTTATTCAGTAAATCTTAATTTTTTTCTTTTTGTAGAGATTCAGAACAGACCTCCCCCAAATGTGTCACATTAGTAAATATATTACTTTGAGTTGAGGATAATCAAGATCCTATAGGTTCACAAGAAACTTTTACCTCTCCTTCAAAGAATTTAAATTAGGGGCCTTGCCTATAATAAGCTTTATAACCAGAAATAACTTTTTATGACCTATTTGCAGAGCAGGACAAACTTCTAATTACTGAATATCTGCTCTTCTTATCATCCTACACTGACTCTTTGGAATTCCTAGGTACCTTGCCTCAATCTTAGTTCAGAATGTCATATATACCTCCTTTTAACTTCCTATTCCTAAACCTCTCCTATGTGGGATTCCCATTCTTATGTATGCAATTAAATTTGATTTTTTTCTATTGTTAATCTGTCTCATGCACATTTAATTGTGAGGCCAATGTAAAAACCTTGAGGATAGAAGAAAGTATACTTTATTAATAGCTGAAATATACTTTTTCTTTTCTATGATATATATTTTTTTCTTTTTCAGGGTTTTCACCTAGTTGGATAATTACTTATTTCTCCACTGCAAATTCCTTCTTGTGCATTTCTTTCAGCCAGCCATTGCAATCCATATTGGGTTCTATACCATTATTCATTAACTGTGCAATTTTGGGAAGTTTACTTTATTTCTATTTCCTTATCTATAAAATAGAGGCTGTATTAGAACTTCCTTGTTAGGTTAGTGTGGTATATTAAATTAATTAATATTTGTACATTACTTAAAAAATTGTTTAACAGGCCGGAACTGGTTTGGCTCAGTGGATAGAGCCTCGGCCTGCGGACTGAAAGGTCCCAGGTTTGATTCTGGTCAAGGGCATGTATCCTGGTTGCGGGCACATCCTCACTAGGGGGCGTGCAGGAGGCGTGTGATTGATGTCTCTCTCTCATCGATGTTTCTAACTCTCAATCCCTCTCCCTTCCTCTCTGTAAAAAAAAAAAAATAAAAAATCAATAAAATATATTTTAAAAAATTGTTTAATATATACTAAGTTTCAAAAACAGCTGGGTTAAATTAATAAATGCAACCTTCAATATATTTGTTTTTAAAAATAAATAGTAAAATTACCTTCTTAGTTATAATGGATAAATTTTAATATGACCTTAGCTGCTGTCCCATTGTGTTCCACCTATGAGTAGTACTTTTGGAAGACTGGATGGGGTCCAGAGGATGGGAGAAGCCAGTATACCTTTTTCCCCTCTCTTTGTTCTCTGTAGATACAGTCAGAAACTGCTTCTTCTCTGTGGGCCTGGTTCCTGCCAGACAGGCCTGCAGTAGGTCTAGCTCCTATGAGAAACCTTCAATCCTTATGTCCCATGAACACAGCCTCATCACTAGGTCCCTTAAGCAGCGGATGGCAGCTGCTTCCTGCTGTTGTTAATTTCTGTGTTGCCTCATTGTCCCTTATTTGGTCGCTCCCCTAACTTATCACCTGTATAAACAAAGTCTTCTATTAAATTCATTTTTATTAAAACATGATTAGACCATTTTCTGTTTTCCTATTAGATCCTGACAGTTATTTTGCTGACTTTTATGTATTTACATAAAAGTTGTCTTAAATCCTCTTGGAATAACAAATCCAGAGACTGGGAATATAGGATGGAGGGAGGGAAGACAAAGAGACAAAGGGAGACAGAGACAGATTTGGACAGAGAGAAAGAGAGAGAGAAAGACTATATCTAAATTTATAATGATGTAGATTTTTAAGGTATAATTGCTTTCAAAGTTGCGTTTTTCAGACTGCAATTCATTCAGGTTCCAATTTTCAGTTTTGTGTTCTTCATATTCTTTATAAGACTGTTGGGAGAGAATGTTAAGGAACTAACTTATAAAGAGAAACAACTTTATTTATTTATTTATTTTTTTGCATGACTCTGAAAGTAGTTGAAATCTTTTAGCACTTTCCGTTTCTCATTTGATTTTATTTAAAGCATTTTTTAGGTTTGTCTAAAATAATATTTCTTACTTACATGCTCTTACACATTTAGTCAATTCAAAAATTATGTGCAAAATCTCATTTTTCAAAGAAAGACACACTTGTTTTCTTTTTAATGCCCTTAATATTAATCACTCCTAGAAGTTCTTGATATTAACATGTGGGGAGTATAGTGGAGATATTATAAATATGTTTAACCTTACAGCAACATAACAGCTGTCTTATTCCATATGTATTCCAGAGTCCTTTAATGAGACGTACTTATATTATTGTATATGTGCAATTTTAATGTTGGTTAGGAATTTACCTTTTTCACTTGTTTTTAAACATTCTTTTCTGATATGCAATATATCAAGAAAAGACACATGATGCATATGACTTGTAGCTCTTCAGTAGCAAATGTAAGTCCACATGAGACCTTGGGTTTCCTTTTGTTAAATATTTATGTGACATTCACACCACAAACTAAACTCTCAACAGGCAGTACTGATTTCTTCCTCCACCCAAATCTTTATGTATTATAAATATATTGACAAAGTTAGCTACTCTCCTTTTTGCCAACTATTAATTATTTATGTAAAAATCAACAATTAATGCTAATTATAATTTAAAACATTTGAGACAGGCTCCCTCCTTTCTTAAAATCAAGGCTAAGTTTCACAGACTGGTAATTATAATACTGCTAATAATATTGGTATGTGTTACATTGTACTATTTATTTTTCACAGTGAATTAATTTATTTCTTTTTCTCAATTTACTTCTGCATGTATTCCACTGTCTTCCAATAATATTTTGGGAAGAATAAAGTTACATAGGCAAGAAAAGATAAAAAAAAATATGAAATTTTAAAATAAATTTAAGACCACAGATATAGGAATTGTCAAAACTTAGGCAAAGTAATTACCAAAATTAAGTGATAAGTTATGGTTATACATTTCCTGAAAATTAAGGCAAAATTAGGCAAACAAATATACCACTCACAAAGTACACTAATTATATGTACCTGGTTTGAAGGACTAAGGGAAAGTATAGCAATCGATTAGGTTAGATAATACTTCTGAAACTATATTTACTTATAATTTACTTGTAATTCACTTTCAGGTTTCCTGTCCCAAGATCTCTATTTTTATGAAGGAATTTGCATGTGTTTAATATCCTATGAGAGTGTTATTATTCAAAGTATGGATGTAGAATATTAAAAATTAAATCCATTAATTTTTTTATGTCACAATTTAACAAGGAGATTGACTTATAAAGCTTAGTCTTGGTGACATTAAATTTTGAAAACTCCTCTTTAAGAAATAATTTTGGCTTTCTTTTTTCTTGCATAATTTAACTGCCCTCTAGTCAGATATCAATTGCCTCCACTAATCCATCTGAATCAAAGTGTCCTATCCCCACATGGTTCTCTATTGTCACTAATACTTGGAGTTAAAAAAATTCACAACTGTGAATGGTTGTGACAAGGAACTATTTCATAATTTTAAAGCAGACATAAACTCTTACTCAAAGATTGTAGACTCTCACAGAACAAAGATAAGGCAAATTGTTATCTTGAATCATAACAACTACAAAGCAGATTGGTTAGTAAGACAACTGAATTTACCCAAGAAACCACAGAAATAGAACTTAGTTGTTGACATGCACAAGGCAGAATCCTTACATTTCAAATTTAACTCTAATTCTAAAGTAAACTTTGAAGTTAAAGATAAAATGTATATCTTCAAGCCAAAGGTGAAAGAGTTAGAAAGTACTACTGGAACTTGGAAGTCAAACATGGTGACTTAATTTTCTCTGAAAGGACAGAGAAATGAATCCTTGGTACTGAGATTCACACAAGCACATATTCAGGCAAGTAGGCTTAATTTATCAATTGATCTTAATATGATTTAGTTAAAATATATACATATATTTATATTAATTTATTTACAAAGTAAAGTAAGTTTTGCTCAATTGTGGTAATATTCTCTTTTGCTTTGATAAAGGAAAAAAGAAGGAAGGAAGAATGAGAGTGAAGAAAGAAGGGAAGGAAGAAGGAAGGAAGGAAGGAAAGAAAGAAGGGGGAAAATGGAGAATTCTGTCAGTAAAACAACTTGAACACACATTGTATTTTATTATATATCAGCCTATTATGTGCACAAGGGGAAAATGTACTAAAACATACCAAGGGGTAAGCATTAAAGAAAAAAAGTACAGAGCCAATTTGTGTCTGCAGTACTATCAGAGAAGTCTGAGCAGTGAGCTAACTGGAGCAAAATAGGTGACAAATTGGGGTGACAATTTTCAAATTTAAAATACACTTCTTCTCTGCCAGCATGTCGCAGTGGTTGAGTGTCAACCTATGAACCTGTAGGTCACAGTTCAATTCCTGGTCAGGGCACGTGCCGGGGTTGTGGGCTCCATCCCCAGAGTGGGTGTGCAGGAGGCAGCTGATTGATGATTTTTTTTCTCATCATTGATGTTTCTATCTCTCTCTTCCTCTCCATTCATCTCTGAAATCAATAAAAGTATATTTTAAAATATAAAACATACACTTCTATTCCCTTACAATGCAGAAATACTTGTTTATTTGCTTCCTTCTTCACCGTTAGGATTTATCTTTTTCTTTTCTTCCATATATTTATCTTTCTGCAGTCATTTCTAAAAGGGAACAGGAATTCCACTCTTGAGTTGCCTTCTTCCAGTAGGAGCCAAGATCTACTCTTAAGAACTTTCTGGAGAAACTCCCAGTTGCTGGGACAAAAGTTGAAACCCAGCAAATGAATTTACCAATTGTTACAAGAATAAAATATAGATGTTTCTATGCTTAAGCACTACAAATTAACACCACTTCCTTGATCATATTAATGGCCTGGACTGGACACTTTCAATAACTGCCTCAGTTCTAAAGCCAAAATAGCTTAATTTACAAAACTGCCTTACATTTATATAAGATAAATGTGCAATACAGTTGCTTTTTCATTTGATTGAAAGTTACATTGAATTATAAGCCATTTTTCAGAGGAAATTTTACTTTTAGATTTATTTTTCGAAAAACCAAACAGCTGCTTTTAGTTTAAATAGTTTACTCTTGCTAAAAGCGATGGCAGTCCAGAAACATTTTTTTATCAAGGTTTATCTCCACTTGTTAAGTTTAGATAAGAGACTGCCAGATTTTCTGCTTCAAAAGAGATAAGAACAAATGTAACCGCAGACACTGCTCATTTATCACTAGCATGGATGGTTTTACAGAACAAAGTAAAAATGCATCTCTCTCGGCTTAGAAAGAGGATACATTTGAATTAGCCCAAGGAGGGAACATCAGATATTTAATTTCAAAAGATAGTCGCACCATTTTTGTACAAGAGGAGAGAATAATTTAGAACTAATACAATAATAAAATTTTAAAGATAAAGTTGATAAATTAGTTTGGAACTTCTAGACTCACATGTTTTCAAGAGTTTTTGAAGAAGATTGAACATTTTAAAGTACTCATCTTTATTCTAATGCTTACAGTTGAAACAGTGATTTTTTTCTATCCAAAAAGACTTGCTAATATATTTTATACCAACATAGTATATTTCTTATTCATCCATCAACATTTCTATTCACTTAAACAAATAAATGGAGAATTATTATTATAAACAAAATCATCATGTGGTAATTATTGGTTAGTTGGTATAATCCAGGCATAATGCTAAGCACAGAATCTCAGAGGTAGAAGATACTTTTAAAAATGCAAGCAAGCAGAGTGTCGTATGATAGGGATTATGGGAGAACAATGAGTGAACATTTGTGGATAAGTCAAGATTCATGGAAAGGAGGATAATGAATTTAAGACTTAACTAATAATTAGGATTATACCAAATGGAGAACAAGAAAGGGAAAGACATTCTATTTAAGGGGCATAAGCAAATGGTCTTAATCATAAAAAAATATTAGAAGTTTGGGGACAGAAATGTAGTATGACTTGATTGTAAATTACCAGGTGCTGAAATAATCTGGTGAGAAACAATGTCGGAGATAGATTTGAGCCAGGTAATGAAGAAAATGCAATTGAAGCAAAATTCATAAGGCATTTCTGTCCTGGCAAATAAGTCACTGTGGCTAAAATATATTTGGGTAACCAAGGGGGGAAAGGAGACAGACAAAAAGACTGAATAGATACATGTATAACAAATTAAGAAGGTTTTTTTACACACAATAACAGGCCAAAAAGTTTGTATTTAATTTCAGTCAATGAAGGACCACTGGTTCTAAGGGGGGAAATAACTTGAGATCTGTCACTTGGGAAACTGTAGTAATGCTGTGTAATATAAAAATGGGAAGGAACTGAATTACACACTCCAGGGTCATGTTAATTTTGCCTTCCCATTATTCTTCTCCCTTTTAGTCAAATCACTTTTTTCTTTTCTTTTTTCCTTTTTTTTCTTTTTTCTGATTCTGGAATCAAAGAACATCCAAGCCTACATTGGCTGGGTAATTTCAAGTATCCTTTATTCTTGGCTGCAGTAAAAGGATCAGACATAGGTTTTTATGCCAGCAGAAGAAATTAGAGGTTTTTTCCTGGTTTGATTTTTTCAGCTGTTGCTGAAGAAGAACTTAACTTTCATTGTAAACACAAAATGTCTTGCAACCCTAGAACCAGCCTTTTGGGAATAGCTGCCTGAATATCGCAGATTAGAATTGAAGAGAGGAAGAGAGAAATTGATTCCTGATAGACTACTGTTCTCATATCTAATCCTCTCTGAAACAGCACTATTCCATTTCTAAATTTTGTTTATGTTAGGATAGTATATAGAGTGTAAAAATGGCACCAGCTCTTCCTCTCCCTTTACCTGTGCCTTTTGTAATCTTGAATTATAAATTCCATTAAGAAGTGCAATCTATTTCCCCACCTTTTGAATCTCAGGTAGACTTATGATTTACTTTGACCAATAGAAAGAGGCAGAAATAGTTATACTAATTCTGAGCCAGGACTTCAAGAGGCCTAGGACAACCTGTGGAAGGTTGAGAAACCAAATAAGTAAAGAAGAGTTTAGCCAGTTGGTGGCCAACCTGCCAGCCTCTCTTATACACACAAATTAGCCCAGCCAAGATTAACCAAACCCAGTCCATAGCCACAGAACTGCTCCCCTAACTCAGTGGTCGGCAAACTCATTAGTTCACAGAGCCAGCCAAATATCAACAGTACAATTATTGAAATTCCTTTTGAGAGTTAAATTTTTTATTTTATTTATTTATTTTTATTTTTAAATTTAAAAAAAAATTATTAATGTATTACATGTATACATTTCTTCCCATTGCCCCCCCACGCCCATGCATACACTAACCCCCCAATGTCTTGTGTTCATTGATTATGCTTATATGCTTATATGCATGCACACTAGTCCTTGGTTGATCGCTTATTTACCCCACCTGAGAGCCAAATTTTTTAAACTTAAACTTCTTCTAACACCACTTCTTCAAAATAGACTCGCCCAGGCCATGGTATTTTGTGGAAGAGCCACACTCAAGGGGCCAAAGAACTGCATGTGGCTCATGAACTGCAGTTTTCTGACCACTTCCCTAATTCATAGACTTATAGAACAAAACAAATTTTAGCAATGTATTCCACCAAGATTTTGTGGTTGTTTCTGATGCAGCATTATTGTGACAGTATATAATTGATATAAATATACCAATCCATTTTCTCTTTTCTTGAGTAAGTTAATTGGGTTTGAGATTCTGACACAACTAAATCAATCTTAATATAAATGCTTAATAAGACATTGCATATCTATGTAGACTTCAAGCCTGAAATACTGTGGGATGCATAAAATGGACATTCAAAACCATTTCAATGGATAATGCACAAAACTTGTTATACAATTGGATATGGTTTGTAAAAAAAAGACATTATTTAAAATGATGCTGAGAGAGGGGAGAATCCAAGATGGTGGCATAGGTAAACACCTACACTGCTGCCTCGCACAACAATTTCAAAACAACAACTAAAAGACAGAATGGACATCATCCAAAATCACAGGAAAGCTGGCTGAGTAGAAATTCTACAACTAGAAGGAAAGAGAGGGGCTCACAGAGACCCAGAGGAGCTACAAAAAGCTGAGGTATGGGAGATGCACGTGTGGAGAAAGCGGGTGCCAGAGTGCCTGACTGGGTTCCTCTAGTGGGAGGGAGATGGAGACTCTCAACAGCATTGAACCCCTTATCCTATGACACTAAACCCCAGGTCCAGCCAAAACTCATACGGGGTGAGGGGGGAGTTTGGACTATGAAAAGGGAGAAGTACATGGAAATTTAGGGGAGTCGCAAAAAGGCAGAAGTCGGGCAGTGCACACAGCACTTTGCGCAGAGGACCGACTGCTGATTGTGCCACTGGCTTTATGAGTGGGTGGGAGACAGACCCTCCCAACTGTACCACTTCTAACTCCAATAAACCCCAGTTTCGGGCGAAACCCTGGGGACCCAAATTCATATGGTCCTGGAGTGCAGGGAGCTGGAAAGGCAGCAGTCTAGAGGCACTGCGAGAAAGCACGCGCATGCATGCACAGGGTCTGCTCCAGCAATTACCCAGTCAAGAGAGACTCAGGGGTTGTGAAGGGCGGGGTGGACGGAACATAAGGCAGTCCATTAAGCCTGAGACTCCACCCAGCCCAAGCTCAACAGAGAGGCTTTTGCAGTTTTTCAAGTCTGGTATCATAAAGCTGAATCCAACACAGAAGTTCTCAACACAGAAGGCATAGTGTAAATGCCAAGACAAAGGAAGAGATCACAAACAAAAGAAATGGAGGAAAATAAATGACTGGATATAGATTTCAAAACTACAGTTATAAGGTTTTTCAAGAATATCCTAGAAAAGATGGATAAATTTAGCAAAACCCAAGAGGAGATGACAAAGGAGCAAATAGAGATGGAAAAGATCCAACTAGAGATGGAAAAGGACCAACTAGAAATAAAACATACACTGACTGAAATAAAAAATATTATACAGAGACCTAACAGCAGACTAGAGGAAGGCAAGAATCAAGTCAAAAATTTGAAATATAAAGAAGCAGAAAACACTCAACTGGAAAAGCAAGAAGAAAAAAGAATCCAAAAATGTGAAGATAATGTAAGGAGCCTCTGGGACAGCTTCAAGCGTACCAACATCAGAGTGGGGGTGCCAGAAGAAGAGAGAGAGCAAGATACTGAAAATCTATTTAAAGAAATAATGACTGAAATCTTCCCACATCTGGTGAAAGAAATAGACTTACAAGTCTAGGAAGAACATAGAACTTCATAGAAAAGGAATCCAAAGAGGACTACCAAGATACATCATCATTAAAATACCAAGAGCAAAAGACAGAATATTAAAAGCAGCAAGAGAAAAACAGTTCATTACCTACAAGGGAGCACCCATATGACTGTCAGCTGATTTCTCAACAGAAATGATGCAGGCCAGACTGGAAGAGCAAGAAATATTCAACGTGATGAATACCAAGAACCTACAACCAACATTACTCTACCCAGCAAAGATATCATTCAGAATTGAAGGGCAGATAAAGAGCTTCACAGATAAGAAAAAGGTAAAGGAGTTCATCAACTCCAAACCAGTATTATATGAAATGCTGAAAGGAACTCTTTTAGAAGAGGAAGAAGAAAAAGGTAAAAGATAAAAAATTATGAACAACAAATACATATCTATCAACAAGTGAATCTAAAAATTAAGTGAATTAAAATTTTGATCAACAGAATAAACTAGTGAATATAATAGAATCAGGAGCATAGAAAAGGAGTAGTAGACTGATAATTCTCAGGGAGAAAGGTGTGAGGGGTGTACAGGGAGAAACTGGACAAAAATCATACACCTATAGATGAGGTCAATGGGAGGGAGGTAAGGGTAGAGGGAGGTATGAGAGCCGGGTAGAGGGGAGCTTTGAAGGGGAAAAAAGGGAAACAAATGTAATAATCTGAATAATAAAGATTTAATTTTTAAAAATTTTAATAAAATAAAATGATGCTGAGATTCAATCTAGAAAAATTGGGTGATTTGTCAAGTAATAAGATTACAGGATTGAACATGTACCTCTCTGTCCTCTTGGACTTGATATTCTGTTGAGAGAAGAGAGACAATCAACATGTTAGATTTTAAGTATGTTGGATGATCATAAGTGGCCTAGGGGACTAAAGCAGGGAAAGATAAAAGGAAAAGCCAGAAGGCTAGAAAAGCAGTTTTTCACATGATGGTCCAGAGAAGCTCTCATTGAGAGCATTGCACTTTGACAAAGACATAAAGGAAGTATGTCATGAAGTAACTGAAGTATTTCTATGCAGAGGTAGAAAGTGAGAGCTGGATGGCTCAGCTAGGCTTTCATCCACTCGCTACCTACTAAGAGGAAGTGGAAGAAAAAAAACAAACAATGGTGTGGGGTCATGAGAGGATATTGCCCTCTTCCCCCTCCCACTCAGTTGAACTGTGTCGCCTGGCCAGCAGCCACAAGGAGCAGGGCAGCGCATACCTTCACATGTCCTTGTGTCTTAACAGGTCCTTGAAGCCAGCAAATCTCACCAGACTCTTTGCTTGTCCTTGGCCTGCACACAAGCTGTTCCAAGCAGGTCCCTCTCTCCTCCTTTCTGCTAGGTAGACCCTGGCCCACCATCCGTCATCCTCATGTGTAAGTACTAAAGGCTATGTTCTTCCCTCTGGTCCCCATGTGTGTTTTTTCAGACTATCAAAGAACAGCAAGGCACTCCCAGGACTAGAGTTCTTATGTTACAATCTTATGTTGTAAATTTGTGATAGGTGAATAGAGGATCTTTGAACAAGTAACTCCAATCCGTGCTAGACCATGTTCAAGGGATTAGCTTTCCAAACTAACTCCCCTGTGTTTTTACAATGTATGTATCTACTTCACTTATTTCATCACTAAAAGAAAGGCTATACTTAAACATTATGCTTAAATATAGCAGTAGTTTTATAGTAATCATTTCATAATAAAAGGTAGGAAGTTTAAACATCATAATGCTATTAACCACTTTTTGTTAGGGTTCTCTCACTGAAATGTAATTTTATTTTTAATAAAATATTGAGTTTCAGTTTATAGAAATCAATACTTCATTGGAAAATAATTTTGTGATAGTATAAATATGCATGGAAACAGTAAAGTTGCTCATAAGAGAAAAACAACTTGCAAATATAGGCTATTATTGAAATTAATTTCTTATATATCTCACTAGAAGACTCTGTTTCTAAAATTATAACAGGAGGATGCTTTCAAAAATGAATCAAAGGCACTCAAATATCAGCAAAATCCTGTAAAAAGACACTAGCATGGCGTTCAAATGTTGACTTTACCAGAACTGGAAAATTGTAAGTGGAGAAGGTTTAGCTATAATGAAGCCACAGAAGGTTCTGGTGCCTTAAAAGAAAAAAAAAGAAAAGAAAAAGAAAAAGAAAGAAAGAAAGAAAGAAAGGAAGGAAGAAAGAAAGAAAGAAAAAAAACCAGGCAAGTTTGGGACTGTTCTTGCCCAACAAAACAATATACCCATATTTTCCAGCATATAAGATGACTGGACTTATAAAATGACCCCCAACTTTTCCAGTTAAAATATAGTGTTTGAGATATACTCACCCTGTAAGACAACACCTGACATATAAGATGACCCCTGACTTTTGAGAAGATTTTCCTGGGTTAAAAAGTCATCTTATATGCTGGAAAATACGGTACTACATGTGATTTGTACCAAAGGTCATAGTAAAGTCTGGCAGCATTTTTTGTCTTTTTTATTGTCCTACTAGAGGCCCCATGCATGAAAATTCATACACTGGGTTGGGGGTCCGTCAGCCCAGCCTGTCCCCTCTCACAGTCCAGGAGCCCTCAGGGGCAGGAGGCAACCTGGTGATTAGGGGAAGGCAATGCCCCATCACACCTCTGCTGCTGCCACTGCTGGCAGCATAAGCCGTGGCCGGCCCTGGCAGCCCTGGGCAGCTGGGGGGCTGCGGGGATTGAGGTATCTGGAGGCAGGTACACAGAGTGGCTGGGCCCGCTGGAGGATGGGCCCAGCCTTCTTGGATGCCTACCGCCCTGGCGGGACTGAGGGGACTGGGTGCCACCAGTTTTGAGGGTGTGGCAGTCAATTAGCATATTCCCTCCTTATTGGCTGATGGTGCCGCCATATTTGAGATGGCATTAGGGTCATTTAGCATATTCCATCTTTATTAGATAGAATAATGAAAAGAGGTATCTATCCTGCATTCTCACTTTTTTCATATCAACTCTGAAGTAGAATAAACTACAGAAGTGATAAGTTTATGCCATAATTAGTATCATCCACAAGGTACAAAAATATACTCTCATAAAAATGAAGATTTAAGCTGAATTGTATTCTCTTTGTAGACTTAGTAATTTCATATTTGTGGTAAAAACTGGTATATATTTAAGTAAGTATTCCATGGTATTTATTTACCTCTCATTTTTTTGAGCACTGGATATTTGCTAGTCAATGGACTAGACTCTGGTGAAGACAAACAGAAAACAAACACACCTCTTACTTTCCAAAAGTTCTAGTAGAAATGGAAACATACCTGCACTATGATAGGTTATGTTATTATGATATGTACTTTGGTGAAGGCATGCCCAAATTGCTTTAGTAGCTTATGGTAGGAAGTGATTATTCTCTTTGAGGAAGTCTAGGAAGGCTTCCCAGAGGTGGTGAAAATTTAATGGAATGTGAAATATAAATATAATTTTATAGTTGTGAGAAAGCATATACAAAACTGTGAAACAATATGTCATATTTGGTGAGTGAAAACTAGTTCTGATGATGGTTTTTATAGAGAAGCAGGTGACAAACACTTTTGAATGGCTTTTAAACATTATCAGTAATTTAAAACTAGCTCTTTTAGAGGATTGGAAGCCATTGGAAGTTTCAAAGTAGTGTTATCACACTTTATTATTAGAGATAAATTGTGGATAAATGTAAAATAAATACTACTCATTATAAACACTTAAGTAAGTGACATTAAATGATTTAATGAAAAGAGTAAAGGCTATGTATTTTTACAGACATGTTCAAATACTATCATAACCATTTATTACCTTTACTTTTTAACCTTTGGAATTATTTTATTTTTCTTCTGTAAAATGGCAATAATGTATCTAACTTACATGATTGCTGAACAAAATTCACACAGTGTCAAGTACATGGTAGGCGTTTAATAAATATTTTACCACCAGTGGCTTTTATTCATAGGGTTGTGGTGAAAATAAAATAATTTATTTGTTTGAAGTTCTTAGTGTAAACGTAGCACAGATGAAGCACAATCTTTCATTTCCTTTTCTCTTTATTTTTTAAACTGAAGTAAGTATTTCTTATGGTTATTTTCACAAGAAAAGACAACAAATAAGAACTTACTTTGAAAATGCCATTAGAAAATGTGGGGAATTAAGCAGTATAATTTTTTAAAAATTGATAATAACAAAGTGATATACATTCATCCAAAAATAATAATTTTCAAATGAAATGTTGCCCTACTAGTGTGTGTGTGTGTGTGTGTGTGTGTGTGTGTGTGTATATATATATATATATATATATATATATATATATATAAAACTACAATATATCGTTATTTCGGATATGGGATAGAGAAATGTTCTATAAATGTGATCACAATGTGTACAAAAAATAGAAAATATCTGTATGCTGATCACATTTTAGAAAAAAACTGTTCTATTATTACATAAATAGAATACTATTTAAAAGGTATATGCCGAATCGTTAATGTCTTTTCTATGATGATGTGTTACTTTCAATTTTACTTTATATTGTTATAGTGTTCTGTATTCTTTGCATTTTTTTCATAGATCTGTGCTGCATTTATATTATAAATACAAAACTTGGTGATTCACACACACACATACACACACGCACGCACATGCACACACTCAGCAAGCTACTTATTTAGTTTATACTAAGATAATACACCAAAGATAGCATAAAGAACAAAACCCCAATTCCTTTTACACAGGGGCCCAGCTCACAAACATGCGAAGGGGAAGTGGCAGCTTTACCTTAATGAAGATAAAGCTGACATTGAGAAAGTCCAGGGGAGGGTAATTGAAGAGACATGCAGAGGTATGCCTCCACTCATTTACGGTTACGGACTACCAACACTACTGCCGTGCATGGATGGCAGAGGCAATCTGTAAGCTTACAATTAAGTAAATAAAGATAAATCTCCCCCTTATGCTACACAGAATTAGAAGCAAAAGGGGTCAGGGACCGAAGTGATAAATGGCATAAAATTAAACTTTAGCATATGGTACCTGCAGCCACACAGGATGTGCTTTCAGAGATTTCAGCTAGAGTTAAAGAAAGTTTGTGTCGTTTTCAAAAGATAAATTGAAGGTATAATATTATGAAATGGATTAATGTGGAGTCCAAAAGACTCTCATTTTGAGTTGCACCAAAAGAAATGCTGGCAATGTTAAGGGGGAAAATGCTATTTTTCATGTAGAAGAGAACTCATATTTTCTCTTTCAAAAACACTTTATGAACATTTTGCATTTGTATATATTATGTTTTCTGATCAGATAATCCCAGGGAACATTTGGAAAATCACAAACTAAAATTACCTGCAAATCCAAGATATCATGTTTAATTTATCTTTTACCTCAAGTGGATCTTTCTGTCTAAGATCAACCATAGCACATTCTACCTGCCAAACCCTATAGCCCCTATTTTTTTTCCTGTATTAAATGTGGGTGTGTGCTTATACTATGGAGTAATAAAACTTAGTAAAAAGTAGCAAGAGTCATTTAAATCACTCCTTAGTCACTAGTTTAGTGGAGAGAGAGAGAGAGAAGAGAAAATCTCACAAGCACAAGCATTTTACATGTAACATCAGCAATGTAACATTTTAATAGTAGCAAAATATATATATGAGTTTGTACTATATATTCTAAAGCTGTATATTTAAGTGTTTTTTTTCAGCATATCTTATATAATAAAGAGCTAATATGCTAATTAGACCAAATAGCCGAACAACCGTCTGGATGACCTTCCAGGTGAAGCCAAGGCAGCAGCAGGGGTGTTGGTTGGGGGGTTGGGAGTTGGAGGTGGAGGGCTGTGAGGGCTGAGGCAGCTGGGGCTGTGAGGGCCTACCCTTGTACAACTTTCATGCATCAGGCCTCTAGTAAGTATTATAGAATTAGAATGACTTACACATTTGCACGCTTTTTCTGTCCCCTGTATATGTCACAGGCTAGATGAGTAAGCTTTCTTGGCCTTGCTCTCAGAAATCAATAGTAATGCCCGGGCTACCACTGCAAAGTCTGGGCGCCGGGCTTCAGCCATGGAAAGAAGGGAAGGATCCAATCATATTTGTGACCAAAGAAGACGATGAAACTCCAAGCAATGCAGAGCTGGTGACTGAGGGTCCCAATGACCCATTCAAGAAGCATAGATTGACCTGCCAAATGGAGGCATAAACTGAAGCTGTTCCTGCCTTGGGGGAATGGCCAGTGGTCCCTGTGGGGGACCATTCAAGTCCTCCTTTTCTGCTGCAACTATTGCACGGAGGATGTCTAGGGATCAGACTGCATAGACCAGTTCCGGGTCACGCGGCAATGCAAGCAGAAGTACCAGGATCTCTGTTGCCAATACAGTGAGGAGGAGGAGGGGGAGAAGTCAGCAGACCATTTAGAAGAGACAGAGCTCTTGCTGAGGCCACCGACCCAAGAAGAGAAAAGAATGTCAAGCTAATGAAGGCCATGCTGCTGCACTGGCTCCAGGCCTTCCTCCTCAGAGTGATAGGAATCTTTTGCAAAATATCTCTGGGTCACTCTTCAAGAAAGTGTCCTTCGTCTATTGTTCTGTGCACTGTAATGTACAAAATAACGTATTTCCATGGTCAGGGGTCTTGGTCTCTTGACATATACAAAGAAAAATAAATGAGGTTGTGAGTGTCACATAATTCTATCTGTGACTGCAGCTGCTACTTTTGAGTTCCCTTCTCAGGTGACCTGAATTTTGCCACTTTGAAATGATGTACTGCGTTGTCTCTGCCACTAACAATCATTATCTAGGAGTGCCTCTTATGAGTGAGCTGATTTATTATCCCCCTTTTAGTAGATTTTATACCTGTCTGGGAAATGAAATAGAAATAAAATTATCTTCCTTTAAAAATCCTGGAATGGGGTCATTCCTAATACAAGAGGCCAAATAATCAGATACTTATTTCTCAAAGACCATCTTGACCTTGAGTATAGGAGGAGGTCCTATGCTTCATTACTGATGTATTTTGTTTTCCATTTTTTACACTGAATTCCAGGTTTTCTTTTAAGAAAGTAGAACTTTGGACCCTCTGATTTGCAGTCCCTTTGTAAATGAAGAAAAAGCTGGATTTTGTTATTCTTGTTATTCTAAAAGCCCTGGTTTGGGGCTGTGTTCACACTGATTCTATCTCAGCATGTTCAGATACAATATTATTAAGAGATGAGATCTGCTTATTACCAAAACAGCAGTCAAGAAAGAAATATAAAATAAGTGGTCAATTAAAAGGAAAACATGGTTTGGGAAAAAAAGAATAGATAGTAATATGTACAGTAAGTAGGTCCCTGATACTATTCACCCTGGTCCAAAACAGAGTTGCCTATGGGCCTTAAGTCTCTTCTGCAATCATGACTGGCTGTGGTCCAGACGGAGGCTTTTCCATCAGGCTGAGCAAGCAGAGAACCCCACCTTCACAATAAATGCAAACCCCTAATCATAGCCTAGAAAATTCTGCATAGGTGAGCTGGCTCCTGCTACCTCTCAACTTCATCTTCCACTACTCTCCAAACTCTCCCCAACACACTCATTCTTCAAGCCATTGCATGTCCTTTATTCCCCACAGAGCATGGCTCTTTTTCTCTGTATATTCCCCGTCTCTACCCAAATATGATCTTCATGAAGAGAGAGGTCTTTCCTGAACAGAAATCCAATTCCTTATGATTTACCTCCCTACTCTTTTTTATCTTCTATAACCATTGTTTTTAATATGTAAAATGTGCTTACTTGATTACTGCCTGTATCACTCACTGATGCATTCCCAGTGCTTAGCAAAGTACCTGACACATTGCATCTGTTCAGTGAATATGTGCAGGTTAAACTAATGAACAAATGTAATGGAACAGGGCTGAGTTTCACACTCTTGAATGAGTGCTTTGTTGTCTTCTGTAAGGAATTTCCATAGTTATCAACATGCAGAAAATATATTAACTTAAACACCAGGAAACCAGAACACTAACATATATGTTAAAATATATATTTCAATTACTTCATCTTGATAGAGTAAAAAAATTAGAATAAAGTGCATCTTATGGTAGAGCAAAATGAAAAAATCTATGAGAAAGAGCACAAATTGAATGCTATTAAGATCTATCATGATGCCTAATTCTTAATGTTCTGTTAATTTGCAGTAAAGTGAAAAAACAGATTATTGTGAAGATTAAATCAGAAGTCTTTATTCATTTCTTAGTCTAGTATCTGTCATATAGGAGGCACTCAATGTTAACTATTTTATATTATCGCTAATAAGTATGCTTAGAATTTTAGATATATAACATCATTATTTTTTAAGTAGATTGCCTAATCATAAGTATTTTCCAAATGAAATGTATACTTAATAATGAAAAATAAGCATTACATTAGATATATACTTTAACCAAGAATTTAGTCATTATAAAATAAAACTTTCTTCCTCATAAGTACATAGAATCCAGATAAGAAATTCCTATAGAATATCAGGCATTAGTGGTACTTTTTAGATATACTACATTTTTATCATTAGGATATAAATATGTTTAATTTAAATTGAAATATCACTAGAGCATGCATAAAATAAACTACTCCAAATTCTTCCATGTATGAAATATAACTCTCTTATAATTATCTAGTATATCATCAAATCACATGAGTGTTACCTGAAATACTCATGACAAGATGTTAAGAACAGTTTTGTCTTCTGAACTTAACAAGGAATTTTTAGATATTTTTCTTGTCTCTAAAAAAGCCTATTTGATTGTACAATATACAAAAATATACAAAATGGGTTATAATAAAACTATACATAATTTTCTTCCTAAAAATATACAAAATGAGTTATAATAAAACTATACATGATTTTAAATATAACTGTCATTTTCCTGCTTAAAATCCTTTAATTATTTTCCATTGCCCACTATATCTTTGTTAACTGGCCTTGACTGTTCCACTCATCCATCACTTCTTTTTGTTTTGCACACTGTATCCCAGCTACATCAGACTCTTTCCATTCTTGGTATAGGCTAAGCTCTTTTTTTTTTTTTAATTCTTTGCATCTGCTATTTTTTTCTGCCTGAAATCATTCCTCCATCCACCACTTTTTGCCTGACTAATCCCTGCTTCATCTTTTAGTTTAAATGTCACCAAATATCCCACACCCACTCTCCTGACCCAGTTACACAACTCAAAGTATGAGGCAACAGTTAAATTATTTAAACACACAAACACACACACACGTGTGTGTATATGTGTGTGTGTACATATATATCATCATAACTAATAATACACAAACATGTAAATTGAACGTACCTCTACTATACCCTTAGCCAATCAGAGTGAGTATGCAAATTAACCCAATAAAGATGGCGGTTGATTTGCATACATAGGCACCCAGTGAGTGGCCTGGGTCCTGGGAACTTACTCAGTACCCAGCTCACTCTGAGGTAGGTCCTGCATGGGTTCTGAGCAACCTGGAAAGAGCCTGAGCCAGGGGGCACCTGATCAGGACCAAGCCTGCAATCGGTGCTGAGCGGGCCACTGCCCAGGCCTAAAGCCTAGGCCAGAGGCTTTAGGCCTGGGCAGGGGCAGAGCTGGCAATTGGAGGGAGCTTGGGGGTCCCTACCCAGGCCCTGAGGCTTTAGGCCTGGACAGGGGCAGAGTTGGGGATGAGAGGGAGCTGGGAGGGGACTCCGTCCAGGCCCCATGCCTGGGCCAGAGCTTTGGGCCTTGGCATGAGTGGATCCAGCAATTGGCAATTGGTGTGAACTACAGAAGAAACACCATTTATGACCATTCATTGACTAAGCTTCCTCTATACCACTGGTAATAATTCTTAGTAACTTAGGTATAAGAATCCAAAAAGGTGATCTAGGGTTTTTCCACCACACTCCTGGAGAAAAAAAAATGAAGGTCCTCTGCTGGAGGGCTAAGAAATGTCATATCGTGCCCTAGCTGGTTTGGCTCAGTGGATAATGCCTTGGCCTGCCAAACGCAAGGTCCGGGTTCGATTCTGATCAAGGGCATGTACCTAGGTTTCAGGCTCCTCCCTGGCTGGGGCTCATGCAGGAGGCAACCAATCAAAGTGTTTCTCTCACTTTAATGTTTCTCTCTGTTTTTCTCTTCCACATTCTCTAAAAATCAATGGAAATATATCCTCAGGTGAGGAGAAAGAAAGAAAGAAAGAAAGGTCATACATATCCAATGAAAGATCCATCTTGACAATGCCTAAAGAAAGTTGCCATTTTTTCATGGTGAAGGGACTGGAGTCCCTATTGATGAAAACACCTTGGTGGCTGCAGCGACTGGAAGTGGCTGCAGCAGCAGGGTGATGGGCCTGGTGCCTTTCCCTAATCAACCTGGTCGCCTCCCACTTAGGGAGGCCAGACTGTGGCTTAGGCCTGCTCCCCATGGGCTGTCAGTAGGACATCCTCTGAGGGTTCCCAGGATGTGAGAGGGGGCAGGCTGGGCTGAGGGACCCCTTTTTCCCAGCGCACAAATTTCATCCACCTGGCCCCTAGTCTACAATAAAGAGAAAGCAACATTACTGCTTTATTTTGTTTGTTTTAGAATAAATTCTGAGCTTCTTTGTTTTTCTCATTCACGTCCCTTTAATTTTTTACCACTATGTTTCTCTGCAGTTCTTACTATTTCTATCTCATAAGCCTGTTGTTTTTCTTCACCAAAAGCTATATCACTGCACCAACAAAGATAAAGAAACCTCTCCTGCTAAACTAGTCCATTACCCCACTAACCTTCAACTCTACAGTATTCAGCATTACAAGCAAATCATATGAGCAGTTTCTATTTGAAGGTGAGGAGGCCCTGCTCCTTTAGGTGATGCTCTTTGGGCAAGGCCTGCTTGAAAAGCATTCTGACTTCTGAATAGCTTCTTGCTCATATCCTGCCCAGATTATGCCAGTGTTTTTTTTTTTTTTTTTGGGGGTGGGGATTGTTTAAATGAGTTCCTCTCTTTGGTTCTATTTTTTTTTCGGAAAAAATTAAATTAAGTATTCATTAGAGAGGATAGAACTAAAGGGTTAAACACAATTAATATTGAAAATCTTCCCCTCGGTGTGTTATTACAAGTTCTTTTAGTGTTTCTTTTTCTCTAAAATAGATGTAACCTGCCTATGTAACATTATAATGACGATTAAATGAGGTAAAACAGAGCCTGGCAAGTAGAAAGCACTGAATAAGCATTATCTATCTTTATTAGATCATCTTCAAATATAATTAAAAACTTATGATGATAAAATTTTATTAATCTTGCGCTAGCAAAAGAAACCTTTATATAATTTTATCTCTAAAAATTTCTGTTGTTCTTATCATTTGAAAAGTTACATTATTCCTTCGATAATAAATGTGTCTCTGAATCTACTAAAAGTGTCATAAGATTCTTGGGAATGTAAGGAAGAAGGGGCAGGATTTAAAAGATTAGGAACTTGAAAAAAATGAACAAAACACAGGGAAAATAAAAGAAAATAAATCTAAACTTAGTCAAATAACTAGTAGCTCAATGGTAAAAGTGTTCATAAATAGAAAAACCAATATTCAAATTGGCAGGATTTAAGACTATAACAAATGAAAAGATTAATGGAAGATGAGCCAAAAAGCTGAGTAAAATCTTGCAATACCCTCCAGAAGCTACTTGGACTTCTCAGTGAACACTTTGAGGTTTTTGTTTCATGCTTGCGTCCCAGATTTGTCTGTATTTATAATGAGGGCAGGCGACAAGTTTATATATTCACTATTGTGTTCCCAGGATCTAGCACTATCATGGTAAGTGATCAATAACTATGTATGACAGAAGCCAGTAGAAACACTACCAACACTACCAATATTTCCACCAAAAGAATTCAGAGATATTTTTATTTTAATAGTAAAAATATAATAGATATTGTAAAGTAATTGTATTTTGGAATTGAATGAAAAAAAATCTGTAAGCAGATAATTACTGATGCATTCATTAAATAAATATTTATCATGTGATATTTACCCAGTAATGAATATAAATGTGTGAAGAAGTTAGACTTAGCTCAAGTTCTCAAAGAGCTATTAGAAAAAAAACTATTCAGAGGGGGAACTGGATATCTACGGCGGTCTGAAAAGCTACAGCTTCAGCATGCACTAAACAGCTGGGGGACCCAGAACACCCCTCTCCAATTGGCGTAGACACTCGGACTCAAAGGAGCTCCACACACCACATGGAAAGGTCAGATTTTGATTGGGCTAAGGAGAGAGAACTACAAAACCAGATATCCAGAGAAGAAAGACCATGGGCAGATGAAGAAACAGCCCGCATATGACAGAAAAGCAGGTATCACCAGAAAAGGAAGTAAACAAAATAGAAGAAGAAATAGACCTGCCAGAGAAAGAGTTCAGAAAAATGGTCATAAGGTGGCTGAATGGAAGACAAAATCAATAATGTGAGTAAGAACCAAGAGGAAATGAAGAAGAGCCAAGAAGAAATGCAGAATAATCAAGAAGAAATGAAAAATGACATCACTGCTATAAAGAACTCAATAGAAAGTAGTCTAGAAGAAGCAGAGGACCACATCAGTGAACTAGAAGACAAGGTAGGAAAAAATACCCAAGTACAGCAGCTTCTAGAAAAAAATAAAAATAAAAAAAACTTTGGGATAACACGAAACAAAACAACATGTGCATAATTGAGGTTCCAGAAAGACTGGAAACTGAACAAGAAATAGAAAACCTCTTTGAAGAAATAATGACAGAAAACTTCCCCAATATAGGAAAGAAAAAAACCCATACAAATCCAAGAAGCTCACAGAGGCCT
The DNA here is from genome assembly GCA_004026805.1 of Lasiurus borealis. Classification (NCBI taxonomy): domain Eukaryota; kingdom Metazoa; phylum Chordata; class Mammalia; order Chiroptera; family Vespertilionidae; genus Lasiurus; species Lasiurus borealis. Next base: position 22,537 of record PVJN01018659.1, read on the forward strand.
AAGCAAAATGAACCCCAAAAAACCAACACCAAAGCACATTATAATTAAATTGGCAAACATCAACGACAAAGTAAGAATCTTAAAAGTGGCCAGAGAGAAACAGGAAGTTGCCTACAAAGGAACCCCAATAAAACTAGCTACTGATTTCTCAACAGAAACTCATCAGGGAATGGAATGAAATATAAAAAGGCATGCAAAGGAAGGGTCTGAATCCAAGAATACTGTGCCCAGCAAGGCTTTCAATCAAAATTGAAGGCGAAATCAGGAGCTTCACAGATAAAAAAAGACTAAGGGAATATATTACCACCAAACCAGCAATGTAAGAAATGTTAAAGGGTCTGCTGTAAAAAAAAAAAAAAAAAGAAATAGGAAGCAAAGAAGGAACTCAGGGCTAAAGACTAAAAATGGCGACAGATAAGTACATATCAATAATAACTTTAAATGTGAATGGATTAAATGCTCTAATCAAAATACATAGGGTAATCGATTGGATAAGAAAACATGATCTATATATCTGCTGTCTACAAGAAACCCACCTCATAAAAAGAGATGCACACAGATTGAGGGTGAAGGGATGAAAGATGGTATTTCAGGAAAATGGAAATAAAAAAAACTGGGGTTGCAATACTTATATCTGACAAATTAGATCTCAAAGTGAAGGACATAACAAGAGATAAAGAAGGCCACTTCATAATACTAAAGGGAATAATCCAACAAGAAGAAATAACTCTGGTAAACATATACGCACCCAATATAGGAGCACCTAAATACATAAAAAACTCCTGGAGGATATTAAGGGAGAGATTGACAGCAATACAATAATAGTAGGAGACTTTAATACCCCACTGTCACCACTGGCCAAATACTCTAAACAAAAAATCAGAAAAGAAACATCAATTCTAAAGGACTCACTAGACCAGATGGAATTAATTGGTATCTTCAGAACATTTCACCCCAAAGCCATAGAATATACATTCCTCTCCAGTGCACATGGGTCATTTTCAAAGATAAACCATATGTTTGATCATAGGAACAGTCTCTTCAAATTCAAGAAGATAGAAATCATATCAAGCATCATCTCAGATCACAGTGGCATAAAACTGGAAATCAACTACAATAAAAACAATAGAAAGAAATCAAACACATGGAGACTAAATAGCATGCTATTAAACAATGACTGGGTAACCAGAGAGATCAAGGAAGAAATAAAAAACATCATGGCAACAAATGACAATGACAACACAACGATACAAAATTTGTGGGACACAGTGAAAGCAGTCTTGAGAGGTTAGTTCATAACTCTACAAGCCTACTGCAAAAAACAAGAAACAATGGTAATAAATTTCCTAACCCCACAACTCAAAGAGCTAGAAAGAGAGCAACAAGAAAAGCCCAATGTATGCAGAAGGAAGGAAATAGTAAAGATCAGAGCGGAAATAAAAAACATGGAGACCAAAGAAACAATTGAAAAGATCAACAAAACTGCTGAGACTGGTTTGGCTCAGTGGATAGAGTGTGGGCTTGCGAACTGAAAGGTCTCAGGTTCTATTCCAGTTGAGGCCATGTACCTTGCTTGTGGGCAATCTCCACTGTGGGGCGTGCAGGAGGCGGCTGATTGATGTCTCTCTCTCATCGATGTTTCTGACTTTCTATCTTTCTCCCTTCTTCTCTGTAAGAAATCAATAAAATATATTAAAAAACAAAAAGATAAACAAAACCAAGAGCTGATTCTTTGAAAGAATAAACAAGATAGATGGACCTCGAGCCAGGTTCACCAAGAAAAAAAGAGAGAAGACTCAAGTAAACAAAATCAGAATGCAAGAGGAGAAACAACAACAGATCCTGCAGAAATACAAAGGATGGTTGAAAAATACTATGAACAACTATACTCCAACAAATTGGACAACCTGCAAGAAATGGACATATTCCTAGAAAAATATAACCTTCCAAAACTCAATCAGGAAGAATCTAAACAGCTTAATAGTACAATAACTTAGGAAGAAATTGAAGCAGTTATCAAAAAACTTCCAGAAAACAAAAGCCTGGGACCAGATGGCTACACAGAAGAGTTTTACCAAACATCCGAGGAAGAATTAAAACCTATCCTCCTCATACTATTCTAAAATATTCAAGAAGAAGGAACACTTCCAAACACCTTCTATGAAGCCAGCATCACCCTAATACTGAAACCAGATAAAGACAACACAATGAAAGAGAATTATAGGCCAATATCTCTCATGAACATAGATGCCAAAATCCTCAACAAAATTTTAGCAAATCGGATCCAGAAGTACATCAGAAAGATCATACACCATGACCAAGCAGGATTCATCCCAGGAATGCAAGGATGGTACAATATCTGCAAATCAATAAACGTGATACATCACATAAACAAATTGAGAGACAAAAATCACCTAGTCATATCAATTGATGCAGAAAAAGCATTTGACAAAATCTAACACCCTTTCTTGATAAAAATTCTCAGCAAGGTGGGAATAGAAGGATCAGACCTCAACATCATAAAAGCCATATGATAAAGCCACAGCTAACATCATACTCAGTGGACAAAAACTAAAACCATTTCCCCTAAGAACAGGAAAAAGATAGAGATGCCCACTCTCATCTCTCCTCTTCGACATAGTACTGGAAGTATTAGCCATTGCAATTAGACAAGAAGAAGAAATAAAAGGCATCCAAATTAGAAAAGAAGAAGTAAAGTAAATGTCTTTATTTGCAGATGACATGATAGTGTGCATAAAAAACCTGAAGGACTCCATCCAAAAATGAATAGACTTAATAAATTAATTGGGCAATGTAGCAGGATACAAAATTAATGCCAAGAAATCTGTGGCATTGCTATACACTAATAGTGAAATTACCAAAAGAGAGACTAAAAAAGCAATCCCATTTACTATCGCACCGAAAAAAAAATTAAGATACCTAGGAATAAACCTAACTAAGGGGTAAAATACCTATATGTAGAAAACTACAGGACACTGAAAAAAGAGATAGAGGAAGAGGTAAACAGATGGAAGAGCATACCATGCTCATGGATTGGGAGAATCAACATCATTAAAATGTCCATACTACCCAAAGCAATCTATAGATTTAATGCACTACCCATTAAAATACCAATGGCATATTTCACAGACCTAGAAAGAACTCTTCAAAGATTCATCTGGAACAAAAAATAGACCCTGGATAGCCACAGCAATCCTGAGAAAGAAGAATAAAGTAGGTGACATCTCAATACCAGATTTCAAGCTATATTACAAAGCAACTGTTCTCAAAACAGCCTGGTACTGGCACAAGAACAGACATATAGACCAAAGGTATAGAATAGAGAATCTAGATATCCACTCAAACCACTATGCTCAATTAATATTTGACAAAGGAGGTATGAACATTCAATGGAGCCAAGACAGCTCTTCAATAAATGGTGTTGGGAAAATTGGACAGATACATGCAATTATATGAAACTGGACCACCAACTTACACCAAATACAAAAATAAACTCAAAATGGAAACAGGACTTAAACATTAGATGGGAAACCATAAAAATACTAGAGGAATCCACAGGCAGCATAATCTCAGACATATGCCGAAAGAACTTCTTCACTGATACTGCTCCAAGGGCAATGGAAGCTAAGGAAAAAATAAACAAATGGGACTACATCAAAATAAAAAAGCTTTTGCACAGCCAAAGAAACCATCAACAAAACAACAAGAAAGCCCACTGTATGGGAGAACATATTTGCAAATGTTATCACTGATAAAGGTTTAATTTCCAATGTCTACAGCCACTTATATAACTTAATAAAAGGAAGATAAATGATCCAATAAAAAAATGTGCAATGGACCTAAATGAAACCTTTTTGAAAGAAGACAGAAGGAAGGCCAAGAGACACATGAAACGTGTTCAAAGTCAATAATTATCTGAGAGATGCAAATCAAAACGACAATGTGATACCATCTCACACCTGTCAGAATCGCAATCATCAACAAATCAACAAACGACAAGTGTTGGTGAGGATTCGGAGAAAAAGGAACCCTTGTGCACTGTTGGTGGGAATGCAGACTGGTGAAGCCACCCTGGAGAACAGTATGGGGTTTCCTCAAAAAATTAAAAATGGAACTCCCATTTGACCCAGCAATCCTACTCTTAGAAATATATCCTAAGAAAGTAGAAACACCAAACAGAAAGTATTTATGCACCCCTACATTCATAGCAGCACAATTTACAATAGCTACAATTTGGAAACAGCCTAGGTGCCCGTCAGCAGATGAGTTGATCAGAAAACTATGGTACATCTACACAATGGAATTCTATGCTGCCATTAAAAAGAAGGAATTACCATTTGCAGCAACCTGGATGGAACTGGAGAGCCTTATGCTTAGTGAAAGAAGCCAGTCAATGAAGGAGAAACACCATGATATCACTCATTTGTGGATAATAAAGGACATTATAAACTGATGAACAAAAGGATAGATACAGAGGCAGTAAAACATCAAACAGACTGTCAAATTACAGCAGGAAGATTAAGGAGAGGTAGGGTAGATAAGAGATCAATCAAAGGACTTGTATCTATGCATATAAGCATAACCAATGAACATAGATACTGGGGGGTTGGGGTATGCCTGGGAGGGAGGGGTGTCAATGGGAAAATATGTATACATGTAACACAATAAAAATTTTTTTAAAAATAAAATAGAAAATATTTTACATATGTGCATAGAGATACATATGTGCATAGAGATACACATCCTATTTAATAAAGAGGGAATATGCTAATTGACTGCCATACTATCAAAGCTGGCAGTGCCCATAGCCACAAGATGGCAGCACCCAGACCCCTCAGCCCCGCGGAGCAGCAGGCCCGTGGGATGGCCAGGCCCATCTCCTGGTGGTTCCGGCCACTCTGCGAGCATGCCTCCAGAGTCCCCCAGTCTTTTCAGTCCCCCAGCCACCCAAGGTGCAGGCAAGCCTCAGATGGCAGCTGCCCAGCTGCCCAGGGCTGGGTCGAGGTGCAGGCAAGCCTTGAATGATGGTTGCCCATCTGCCCATGGTCACCCAAGGCTTGTGCTGCTGGCAGTGGCAGCAGCAGAGGTGTAATGGGGGTGTCACCTTCCCCTGATTGCCAGGTTGCCTCCTGCTCCTGTGGGCTCCTGGACTGTGAGAGGGGGTAGGGCGGGCTGAGGGACACCACTCCCTACAGTGCAAGAATTTCCATGTACCTGACCACTATATATATATATATATATATGTATATATATATATATATATATATATATTCACTATATATATTCACTGTATATATATTCACTATATATATTCACTATATATATGTATATATTCACTATATATATATATATTCACTATATATATATATTCACTATATATATATTCACTATATATATATATTCACTATATATATATTCACTATATATATATATATATATATGTATATGTATATATATATATATATATATATTCACTAGGGGCCAGGTGCATGAAAATTCTTGCACTGGAGGGAGGGGTGTCCCTCAGCTGGGCCTGCCCCCTCTCACAGTCCAGGAGCCCTCAGGGGATGTCCTACTGATGGCCCAAGGGGAACGGGCCTTAGCCGCAGTCTGGCCTCCCTTTGAGGGAGGCCACCAGGCTGATCAGGAAAAAGTACCAGTCCCATCACCCCGCTGTTATAGCCACTGCCAGTCACCACAGTCATCAACATGGACTCTAGTCCCTTCACCATGAAAAAATGACAGCTTTCTTTAGGCATTTTCAAGATGTGTCTTTCATAGGATATGACATTTCTTTATTTTGTTTTTTATCCTCACTGAGGATATATTTCCATTGATTTTTCAGAGAGCGTGGAAGATAAATAGAAAGACAGAGAGAAACATCAAAGTAAGAGAAACACTTTGATTGGTTGCCTCCTAACCTAGGCCCCAGCCAGGGAGAAGCCTGCAACCCAGGTACAAGCCCTTGATCAGAATCAAACCCAGACCCTGTGGTCAGCAGGCCTAGGCATTATCCACCTAGCCAAACCGGCTAGGGCAGGATATAATATTTCTTAGCCCTCCAGCAGCGAATTTTCATTTTTTTCTCTAGGAGTGAAATCATCTTTTTGGATTCTTATACCCAAGTTACAAAGAATATTAGCAGTGGCATACAGGGAGCTTAGCCAATGAATGGTCAGAAATGGTGTTTCCTCTGTAGTTCACACCAATTGGTGATCGCCTCTGATTGCTGGCTCCACCCCTGCCCAGGCCAATTGCAGGCTTAGCCCTGCCCAGGAGCCCCCTGGTTCAGGCCTTAACCAGGTTGCTCAGGATCCACACAGGGCCTATCTCAGAGTGACCTGAGTGCTAAGAAAGTTCTCAGCACCCAGGCTGCTAGGCGCCTATGTATGCAAATTAACTGCCATCTTTGTTGGGTTAATTTGCATACTTAGTCTAATTGGCTGTGGGCATAACAGAGGTAGGTTAATTTACATGTTTGTTTATTATTAGGTATGATACCAGAGGGTGTTTTATGAAAAAGGTAAACACCTGCAAAGGAGATTATGTCTTACATATATCTTATATAAGGTCACTTCAGTCCTGATTAAAAAAAAAACAAAAAAACAAAAACTTCATTTACTTTTTGGGGGGTATTATATTACATGGAATAATAGACTTTGACAGCTGCAAAGACATGCTAAAAGTCACCTCATCAATTTACAGAGAAAAAGAGGAAAATGTAATGACTTGCCCTAAGTTATACAGCTAGAACCAGAGAGAGTCCCAGAAACAAAATCTACTCCTTTTAAAATTAAAACTTTTGGTTTTATTATTTACTTATCTTTCAACTGAGATCATAAACATAAAGTACATAATATTGAAATTTAGTCTAAGCCTGAAAAGAACTGCAATATTTTAAAACAATTTAAAATAGAACCTTAAAATGCCACCCAAGCAAAAGTGAGGTCTAGTCTACTTGACAGTGTAAAGGGACCAGGACAAAGGCTGGCAAGGATGGCCGCTGTAAGTAAGGATCTAGCAAACTCCTTCATGAGGACTGAGCCACGATGGATGTGATTAGGCTTTCTTCTCAAGTCCAGTTTGTGACCTGGCTCCTTCATGGATTTGGAAAAAGTCTTCCCAGTCACAAGGACAAGCTGAGGGACTTTTTTTTTTTTTTTTTTTTGCATAAGTGGAATTGAAATGCAAGAGCACACACACACTACCAAGCAGTAGCATAACATGGAATGATGAATATGGGACTCTCCTTCCCAACTCTGGGGAAATGAACCTACCAGGGCTAACCAATCCAGAAAATTGTAAGAGCTCCTCACCTAGAGAGGTGATTTAATTTTTAAAGCAGCTTTAAAAGATTGAATTTGTTGGCAGATTTGAATTGCTTTCACTTCCTCAGATAAGGCCAGGCGTGTTCTGTGGTTGTGCAATCTGTGAGGAGATGAGTTAGAAACTCTAGCTCTAAGTTTCCCAAGATTATACATTGGGATTAAAAGCTTATTAAACGTACTTACAGTTCATAATGTTATGTCTTGGCCACCTTAATTCAGTAGTTTGAATTTTCTATCCACCTTAAATATTATGAGCATTCTCAGGACGTCCATATATCCAAAAACATAACAAAGCCCACCTTAGTCCAATGGCCCTATCTAGAAACTGTGCAATTTCTTTTCTTCATGCAACAGTTCTGATAGGGATTGGCAAATGTGGTCTTCTGATCATTTGAAGTTTTATCACTTCAGCACATGGTCAATGATGTACAGTGGCATAAGTTGGACCTTTTTTTTTTTTTGTAATAGTAATGACACCCTTTAAATGTTGACTTTATTAACCTCACAATAATGTGGCATGCATTTGAGTCAATTAAATTTTTGTTACCCTTCATACAGTTATGCTTCCAGTTGATTTTATCTGGAGTCAAAAATGATCTCCTAAGGTTTACTCAGTAAGACAAACCACCAAAACCAGAGCCCTGGTTCATCTATTCTTCTTCCACTTCCTAAGCTCAGATCACAGGGTCCGCTGATTTTGCCACCTAATTACCCCTGAAAATGTCCATTCCTCTTCCTTTTTATCTCCTTTTCCTGGTTGAAGCCTTCATTCTTTCCATCCCTGTTTTCCGTGTTCTAAAAAGCTAAATCTAAAGTGATTCTCCCTTAAGCCATCCTCTTCTGTGCTGCTAGAGTGATCTAGACAAAAGTCACATGAAAAGGGCAGCCCGTGCCTATAGTCCTTCTCTGGTTCTCCATCTGCCCAGGATTCAGACCCCAAGCTTCTTCGTGACCCCAGAGCTCCCTCCATCCCTCTTCCCTCCTTGTTAACTCAGCTTCTGGCAAAGAGGCACCATGGTAGCTGCTTGAAAGACCAGTGACTTGTTTTGTTTTATTGTTAATTTTTATGTTTCCTTTGTTTCTTGCCTCAATAACTTCGACATGGAGTTCTGTCTTCCTCAAATAGTTCTGCCTACCATCTCCATTTGTTGTTGAATTCTACTGAAGTTTTGAGTTTGACCCTAGGTGTAGCATCCTCTTTGTCTTTGTCCCAAGCAGCTGGCTGGCTAGTTCCCCCTCTCTTGTTTAGTCCTGCCAGCCTCGTTGTCAGGGCGGAAACCACTGCTCTAGATCTGTTCCATCTGTTTTCAGAGGGATATCCTTAAAGAACCTATTTCCCTGGCGGCAGCAGGATCTCAGCACTGCAGCTCGTAACTGGGCCTGAACAACTGTCACATGTAAGACCCGTGCGGCAGGTTCATACATTCAATCCCTCTTCCTTGGAGCTTTGTCTTCCACATCAAATGTGCTCAGAACTGCAGGGGGAACAGATGTTTATCATTGAACCATAGATTCTGAGGTTTTTGCTTTTCCTTCCATGAAATGGAATTCAGAAGACTGTACACATAAGTGTCTTGGCTTTCATTTAGATACGTATTTTAGTTTACCAGCGGTAGCTTGGATCACTCTAATTTCTACTCAGGTTAAGAATATCATCTTAAGATGTTAAGGGAATCAATATTTTTGTGGGGTTTGTTTTGTAGTTTGCAAGGTTAAGTATTTGGATAGTAAATATTTTGTTTATTAATATAAAAGAAAGTCCCATAGGTGTGGGGTTATCAGTTATAATTAGATTTAGCTACAGATGACAAAAACTAAAAATAATAACTTTAGATCTGTTTCATATAAAAGCAATCCGGAAATAGAAGTCCAGAGTTGGCATGGTAAATTCAGGAAATCACTGGGGACTCAGTCTCTGTCGGAGTTATTGCTATGTTAGTCTCAGCGCTCAGCTCAATTTTATGTCCAAAACGACTGCTCAGGGTTCTATCATCAAGTCTGAGTTCCAGGAAAGGGAAGGGGAAAAAGAAAAGGCACTCTCCACTTCAGAACACTTCCCAGGAGTTCCTTGGCCATAACTTAGTCCAATGTAGCTGAAAGGGTAAGTAACAAGGATATATGAAATCTTAGGCTCCATGTGTCCAGCTAAATATTGGGGATTCTGTTACAAAGGAAGAAGTGGAGAATGGATATAGGGGAATACTAGCGAACTCTCTACTAGAGGAGATTTAGTTTTATAAAGAAAACCTTTACACCTTCTTTTGTATTTCTTCCCAGCTACGGCACCCACCCTCCCCCACTCCAACCAGAGATTTGTTCAAAGACCCCCGAGTCGTAAACCTCAAATAGTACAGAACCCTACTATGTTTTTGGCTATCATACATACATGCAGTTTGAGGTGTGATGACAAAACTCGCACAAATTTCTTTTCCATTCTTCACAATTTTTTCAGATAGAAAATTCATTCTTACTATAAATCTTAGCAACTTCAGCATACATTATTTTTCTTTCTTTATTAAGGCAATAAATTTCACTTTCGAGGAAACATTTTGCAACTTCTCTTTGACGTAACTTAATGATCAGCATCGCTGCTTTTGCGTTTGGAGTTATTATTAAGTAAAGTCAGTGTTACTTGAGCAAAGGCACTGCAATACCATAGCGTTGCTCTGATCCTTGGGCTGGCCCCAGGGTGACTAATGAGTAGATAAGCATATACAGAGTGGATGTGCTGCTCAAAGGAATGATTCACATCCCGCTGGGGCTGAGCAGGATTGAGCAAGATTTCTCCATGCTATTCAGAATGGCACGCAATTCAAAACGGATAAGTTGTTTATTTCTGGAATTTTTTCTTTAATAATTTTAGAACACATTTGTCTACATGTAACTGAAACAGTGAAAAGTGAACCTGTGGCTAAAGGGGACACCTGTATTCAGAATTGTCCCTAATTTTGAAGAGAATACCGAGCATACAGCTCTCTTCCATCTATAGTAGGCTTATATAAAAAGGATGGGAAGTAACAAAATAATATTAGTTTAATACTGACTTAGAGGAAGTATTGATATAATTTCAATGCAAATGAAATTATATACCCTTTTCAATACAAAAGGGTACAAATTAGCATTTCCAGTGTCTAGAGTAAGAATGTGAATATTTGCCAACATTTGTTAATATCCTCCAAATTATCCTACATTCATTTTCTACCATTTCCTTTTGTTATAATCCTGACATTTTAAGTTTTAATACAGAGTGGGACAAAAGTAGGTTTGTACTTGTTTGTTTGAATAATAATACAATAAATAAAAAATACAAGAATAAACTCTGTTTTATGTTTTTACAACTATAAAACTACTTTGCTCCACTCTATACTAATGGTTGTGACTAAGAAGGAAAGAGCTAGTAAATAATACTTTAGATCTTTTTTGTTGATTTTACTTCTGGTGACATGTAAACAATTCTAGAAAACTTTCCCAAATTTCTTCCACGCTTATTTTTTGTGTTTTTTTCTCCTTCCTCTTCTCTATTTTTTTCTTTATAATCATTACTTGTCTTTTATCCCCATGATATGAGATCTCAAGCAGATGGTACACATATGTCAAGAAAAATATGCCTCAAATCCTAAATGTCCAAATTTTACTCATATTGAGTATAAAGAAATAAGTCATGTAAAAAAGAAAATTGATCTGGGAAAATTTGTCAAATGAACAAATATCTGGGAGTTTTTTGTAGAGAAGAAAAATTATTGTAAGTTATAAAAGACAATAAAATTCTAAAATTATGTAGTTTCTACTGCTTCCCATTCAGAAAGTAAATATGTAAATCAAGTTTTCCTGGACTGCACTTAGCAGAACTCTAATGCTAAAGGGGCAAATATGGTTTCCAGAATTTTAAGGGGATTCTATAGCACAGTAAATATGAAGACTATGCCATACCATGCCCCCTTATGGAGCTTCAAAATACACGTGAATATCCAAGGCCCTTGACAATTCTGCAGCAAAGCAACCCATATAAAGCATCTCAGAATTCCTAAAACTTATTCAAGCCCTGGACATTTTATTCTTCTCAGCAAAACTTTTAAAAAATATATATTTTTATTAATTTCTAGAGAGGAAGGGAGATAGAAAGATAGAAACATCAATGATGAGAGAATCATTGAGTGGCTGCCTACTGCTCACCCCACTCTGGAGATTGAGCCCGAAACCTGTGCATGTGCCCTTGATGGGAATCAAACCTGGGACTAGTCAGTCTGCAGGCCAATGCTTGGTCCACTGAGCCAAACAGGCTAGGGCAGTGATTCTCAACCTGTGGGTCGTGACCCCTTTGGGGGTCAAATGAGCCTTTCACAGGGGTCGCCTAAAACCATCGGAAAATGTAGTAATGTAGTTTACTCTTGTTATTTAAGACTGTTACCCATGCTACACCACGATTCAAGACAAAATTTAATTTATTTGTAATTAGAAATAAATATTTCACAATATCTAATTGTGATTATCACTATGCTTTAATTATGTTCAATTTGTAACAATGAAAATACATCTCACATATCAGATATTTACATTACGACTCACAACAGTAGCAACATTACAGTTACGAAGTAGCAACAAAAATAATTTTATGGTTGGGGGTCACCACAACATGAGGAACTGTATTAAAGGGTCGTGGCATTAGGAAGGTTGAGAACCACTGGGCTAGGGCCTCAGCACAACTTTTAAGTGTCCTTCATATTTTCCCGCAAGAGAGCTGGTAAAGCTTTCCCAAGTCATTGAAGAAATACTTCCTCTCAAGAAATGTCCATAGGAAGGGACTCGATGTGTTTTCTTATTCATTGATATACGTATTCTGTAGCCTAGTACCTATACTGTCTGGCTCAAATATCAATGTTTTTTTTTTTTCTGCAAATTCTTATTCTTAACCAGAAGGACTTGAGAACTTTCTCTCATAATGGCTCTTGGAATATCCAATTAAAAATATTAAATCACAAATGCACCTTGTCTTCGGTGCATTAAAGGTCCTTAGTCACTTTTATAATTCCGTAATGTCAAATTTCCCCTTATATTATTTATTTTTTATAGGATATGAAGTCTTTGTTTCAAAGTATATTTTAAACCATCATTGTTTTGGATTTTAGCCACCTAAAACTCAGTGGTCTGAAAACTGGATATTTGTAAAGCTTTAAAAAACATGTGAAAAAATAATATAAAAATCCATCTGCCTTTTTCTCTATTTCATTTTATTGCAACATGTTACCCAAGTTAACTTCTCTCAGTTTAGAAAAGTCACCAAATGAAAACGTCTGCTAACTGAGTAACAATATTGTGAAACTTCTCAATGCACAGCAGATGGCATATTTGCACATAAATAGGGAGTGGACTATTGTTGACTCAGAATTTTTTGCAATAATTGATATGACTTTTCCCCTCAGTGTTCTGACATTAACACTTCATGCAAGAAATTCAGATGAGAAATGTTCACCAATGTAATCAAAACTATATTATGTTGTGTGAAGTAAACACTTGTATCTATTAACAAACTAGAATCTAGTTTTCCATTTTTATTTTTAATAACCACATTTACAAATATATATGTATTATATCTTTAGAGTTAATGATTTCTCTTTTCTAGGTATATCTTCTAGTGTTTGAAATATATTAAACCACTTAAAAATAGCCCCACTTATTATTTCAAATCTAACTAATACAATTAAATACAAAACCCTAAAATTTTTAGTTCTCAATGAGAGTTGTCTAATTTCTACAAATAATATAAATCTCTGGGTTATACTGATACATCTTCAAAAAGATGATAGATAATTTAATAATTACAAAATATATAGGTTATTATTATGGGTGAAGCAATGTGCAAAATAAAGGATATATAGCCCTAATCAGTTTGGTTCAGTGGATAGAGCATTGGCCTGCTGACTCAAGAGTCCCAGGTTTGATTCTGGTCAAGGGCATATACCTTGGTTGTGAGCACATCTCCAGTAGGGGGTGTCCAGGAGGCAGCTGATTGATGTTTCTCTCTCATTGATGTTTCTAACTCTCTCTCCCTCTTCCTTCCTCTCTGTAAAAAAAAAAAATCAATAAAATATATTTTAAAAAGAATATATAAATGTTAATAGCAAGATAAAACTGTTGTCTCCAAAGAGTTTAAATAGGTTGGAGGTAGATTGTACATTAACTTGAAATTACCAATGATGTTACAGAGCTGTCTTTGGTTTGATCAATTGATAATTAGTCCTTTCAATCTTGCTTGCAATTTGAATTAAATGAACCCATTTGATTCATATTTATTCTGAATTTAATACCTATTTTTAAGATGGACTCCAAATTAATTAATTGAATCATCTATATTATTTTTGTAATATTGATATAGTAAAGACATGTAGGTGATCATTCATAATAATACTAAATATATATATATGCAAATTATATCATAGCACCATTCTAGCAAATATGAAGGATGACTAATTATTTCACAGTGGAAGAAATTGAAGTACACAGAAAATAATGGTTTACTAAAGACTACTGTTATTGCCATGGATATATGTTGGAATAAAATAACTTTTATTTTAGTTCTATAAACAGGTTATATGCCATTTATTTTTAAAAATTTATCTTTATTATTGAAAGTATTACAGATGTGCCCTTTTATTTGCATGTTACCACTGTCAGTAAAACGATTGTCATTTATTGCATTAAGCACTACAGCAGATTCATATACTAGTCTATCATTATAATAAGAGAAGGGAAACATTTTGGTAAAATATTTTATTATCATTAAGAATAATATTAATATAATCATGGTTATAAAAATAACAACTTTTTTAACTACAGACACTTCATATACAAGTCATAACCACAGTGTTCCCTTTTTGGGTAAGCATCCTGCTATACCACTGAATAGGCAGCTTATCAATTTCCTATTTACACACAACATAAACAGTCATAACATCCACAGTATTCCATTTTCAGTTTCCTAAAGACAGAAACTTTTTGTGCAAATGGAAATTATCTACTTAAAATTACACTGTCAAGATTTACAAGGCCCAGAGAGTTTTAATGTTTTTGTTATTTTATATTAGTAAATTCTTAGTTCAGACCTTAGTTGAACTTTAAAAGATAAACCTATTTGGGGGCTTTATTGTGAAAGTAAATTTGTTCACATTATGTCTTTTTATTCAAATTATTTTTGTTTTTCAGATGAGTTTATAAATATGATATATAATTATTTAATAGTAGTCAATTTTTGAACCTTAGTAAATCAACACTTTAACATTTTTTAGTATTAGTGTTTATTAAAATTGTTTACACCATGATCCCTACATTGCAAAACCAGTATTTCTTTAAAAACAGTTTTTAAAACAAGAAAATGCCTGACAGCAATTTTTTACTTCTTGACAGTGTTTTTTTCTTCAAGAGAATGTTGTGGCTATAACATTCACTTTGTACAGTACCATTGGTACCAACAAGAAATATTCACAGGAATAAGTGAAATACAATTTTGCTATCACATACCATTATTGTTACTTTTCTTGCTTTCCAGTGTCTCATATTTCCCACAGTTTGAAACACTGAGATAGCAAGAGCCTGTTGATACTAGAGTTTGATTTATAGAAACCATTTTACTGAGGACCTGCCCACAGCACATAAGTAAAAGTCATTACATATTTTACAATAAAATTAAAGAAGCATACAAAAGGATTTTCATTCCTTCTGCACAGCAGAGGCATTATGAAACATTCTTTAATTTTACATTACTAATCCTGGTAGACATCAGAAAATGTCCATAATTATAACAATATATGACCATTATTCAAACAGCCAAAACAAAAATAGCAATGAAAATTTCTCATTGAAAGATAGTTTGGTCTATGACTCAAAATGAAATGGATTTTGGGATAGATTGGATTTTTCATGTTTGTAGTTTATTATGAAAAGAATGCCCAAGTAATAGTATCCTTTACTAGATAAAAATATATGATTATACCCTGTCCTACCACCTAAAATAACACAGATTTTGTTCATTTTGCTTTTATTGTAATTCCTCCCATTTCCCTCTATTACAAAGAACACTTTCCAAAGGGAGGACTTCTTTGTACACTATGTCTGATGTTTCATTGGTAATGCTGTTTTTACCCTTTAATAAAATCCTTGGCCTTCATAAAGATCATTCAAGAGAAACTAGTTGGAGAAGTCGGGATGCTGGATTTAAATCATTCAAATCATTATTTTTAAAAATCTCCTATAAGAGAAGATTTTATAAAAACTCAGAAGCTATCCTATTATTCTTTTTCTCATTTCTTGACAATATATGATATTCAGCTAATCACAACAAATGCAGTAATATAATTTAGTTATTGTCATACAGAATACAAAATTTGATTGACTATTTCCCATGGTGTTAGAAATATCTATGTGAAATGAACTTAAGATCAAATAAAGATGTCTTGATAAAATAGCTCATTTAACAGATTCAATTTTTAAAAAAAATTGAATACAAAGAGTTTGGACAAGTCATTTTTTTCCTTTTATTTTACACTTTTCCTTTACTTGAGTAAAGGTATATTAGGCTAAAAGACTTCCAGGGAGAAAAAAAAGTATTTCTATTATTTTTTTCAATATATACTTTAATGAATAATTTGAAAAGTGGTTATATTTGCAAATATTTGGAGACATGAAAAATTTTCCC
>PVJN01018660.1:0-38572 GCA_004026805.1 Lasiurus borealis
TGGACGCTGGGGTCCCTCGTGGTAATACATGGGCTCGGACAGTGACTCTTCCCAGGACAGGGCGGCCGGCAGGAGTCTGTCGGGCAGAGTATGCCGACAGTAGGACATGCTGCTTAGGCACACATAGGATCTATTGGTGGGGTTGACGCTCAGGGGTTACCGAGGTATTCTTTGATTAAGGGAATGCCAGGGAGTGGCATAGAGCCCCACAGCCAGCTAGCTGAGGTGTGTATATAAGGGGGGGGGGGGGAGGGTGTGCCCACCTACATGAGAGAAGGCTCAGCCTTACACCCAGGCGACAGCCAGCTGCTAGCAGTCCCAAAAGGAGATGGGTGGTCAGTGCCCACTCTGGGGGGCACTGATGGGGATCAGTGCAGGGAGAGGGTGCCGTGAAAGCTGGGGAGGAGCTAGAGAGAGCACTTACAAAGAGGTGAGTCTTAAAATGGGAAAGGAGGGGTTAGGGCTTCCCAAGACGGGGCCAGTGACTCTGTGGACAAAGGAGCAGGAGAGGTTTGTTTTCAAGATAACACGCACATGAATTAAAGCCACAACAACCACACAATAGCAGCCCCAGGGGGTAAGAAGTGCCCAGACCACCCTATTCCCCTCCAACCACTTTCTGAGCCAGAGGGGTTCCATCAAACATGGCCGGAGGGCTAGGCTGGATGGGTTTGAATCCTGAATCCTCCCTATACTTGCTGTGCAACTCACTCAACTTATTCAACCTCTCTGTGCCCCAGTGTTTGCATTTAGAAAGTGGGGGTGATGATAGGTCCTGCTTCTCTGGATTGTTGTGAGAATCAGCTTCTGAAGCCTAGCAGAGGCAGGGCTCTTGGTTGAGCGTTCTGTGAGCACTGGCCGTTGTTATTGTTGTTACTGTTATTACTGTGATTGCTGTTGTGCACGGCCCAGCTCCCCTTCCGGGTCTGAAGCTCAGCTTGTGTGGCTTCTGCCCTTTTCAGCAGAGACAGAGGTGAGAGGTCAGCCCGAGGTCAGCCCCGTGGCCTTGGATCTTGAGACAGGCCTCCGGTGTGGAGGGGTTTTCTATCTTTGGCGGGGCCCCAGGAGTTAGTCACCGCCTCATCCAGGCTCCCGATGTGGGGACTTAATATGCCGCCTCTGTGCTGCGGACGTGGGCTGGTGCTGGGGAGAGGAGGCGGGAGGGGCTGTGGAGAGGGCTGTTGGCTAGGCCCCAGAACTCGGGGTGTCAAGGCCCTCCTCTGCCACTTGTCAGCCTCCGCTCTTGAAAAAGTTCCCAGCTCTTCGCCTTGGTGTCCTTACCAGCCAGGTGGTACCAGGCTGGGGTGAGGAGCCAAGGCGACCGCAGATGTGAGGGAGCACCGGGGATGTCCTACCGGGAGCCCACTGCAAGCTCCCTGCCCTCGGGGATTCACGATGGAGTTGATGGTGTTCTTTTTTTTCTTTTTTTTTTTTATATTTTATTGATTTTTTACAGAGAGGAAGGGAGAGAGATAGACAGTTAGAAACATCGATGAGAGAGAAACATCGATCAGTCGCCTCCTGCATGCCCCCTACTGGAGATGTGCCCGCAACCAAGGTACATACCCTTGACCGGAATCGAACCCGGGACCTTTCAGTCCACAGGCCGACGCTCTATCCACTGAGCCAAACTGGTCTCTGTTTGATGGTGTTCTTGATAAGATCCCAGGGTGGGAGGTGTTCGAGTGTAGCTGAGAAGACCCCCCCCCGCCCCGCCCCCGGCTCCCTGTCCTGGGTTTACATCTTGGCTGTGCTGCTTAGTAGCTGAGTGAACTTGGGGAAATTAACCTCTCTGCGCCTCAGTTTCCTCCTCTGTAAATTGGGCATAACAGTAGAACCTGCCATGCAGGGTTGTTGGACACAGGTAAGAGCCTGGGGCCTGGTTCATGGTAAGACTCTGACTGGCAGCAGTTGTCATTATTTTAAGGAACTCTGACGAACATGGGACATCACCAGCAAACAATACGAGGCTACCGACCATTCCTTCACTCACGGATTCCTTCAGCAAACTTTTATTGGCACCTGCTATGTACCAGGTCCTGCTCATCCATTTCACAAAGAGTTCATGAGGACCTACTATGTGGCAGGAGTGGTGAATAGGACAGACTTGATCTCTGCCCTCCCAGAGCTGGGAGTCCCAGGTACCCCGACTGTTAGGTGGTGGGGGCAGAATAGGGCCTGTCATGCCAACCAGAGAGTTGGCTCAGGCAGCTGGGCCCCTATCCAGCTGTGCCAGACTTGCTGAGGTCAAGGGGGCCGCTTCTGCACGGGGCCCCTACACTCGCTCCTCTGAGTCTCCGTTCCCAGGGTGTGGGGAGTACAGGGCCTTTTTATCAGTCCCTTCCCACTCCGGTCCTTGTCACCTCCTCTCCGCAATAGCACTCGTCCTTCCTCCTGCTTTCTTCCCTGTTCACACAGCTGCCTAAGTGCTGCGTTAAAATGTAAACCCGACCATATTCCTTCTCCGCTCAATACCTTCCTGTGGGTCCCCATCACCCTCTGAGAAAAAACCCTCAAGGCCCCTAAGGCCCAGCTCTGGCCCTGTCTCCTCCTTCTTCCAGGCTCCTGCTCACTGCCTGTAGGCCACTGGTCTCCAGGCTGGTCCCTCAGCCCTCCCTGGCCCCTGGTGAAATGTCACCTCCTCCGTGAGGCCTCCCCGGATTGCCTTTTCCAAAGGCCTTGGTCCCCCATCATTCTTCATCCCTGTACTCTAACTTCAGAACCCTTATCAACCTCTGACAGACACCGATTTTGTGCGTGTTCCTCTTAGGCTCCATGGGAACAGGGATATTTGCCATCTTGCTCATGGCTGTGTTCCCAGCACCTGGTGCATAGTAGGCAGTCAGTAAATATTTGTTCAATGAATGCCTCAAGCCTTTTCATATTTGTGCTGCAGTTTCCTCCCCTGAAAAATGGAGGACCAGGCCTGTGATGAGGCCTACATACGGACGAGAGTGCTGGCCAGGACGCATTGGGGGCTGTCTGACCTGCCCAACAAGCAAGCCCCTCCAGTCCAAGGGCTGAGAGAGCCAAAGGAGACTGGCAGCTCAACAGGTGATTACGAAGGCCCCTCCCAGAAACATTTGGATTTATTTCTTGCTAGAAGGGAAGCCCAGGCAGGGTCCCCACATCTGTGGGAAGAGGGGAAGAGCAGCTGGCTTGAAGGGAGCCCTAAGGCTGGGGAAGTAGGGCTATGTGGTCCCTTAATGGAGCCCCAGAAAGCCAGATCTCAGGCAGTGAGAACTATTGCACATCAGGGGAACACGGGGATGGGAGTGTTTAGGGAGCTGAGTCTGGTCCATTGTGTGCAGAGCACCCTATTCCCCTCTAACTAGTTCCTGAGCCAGCGGGGTTCAGTCCTACATGGCTCTAGGGTCTCCAGGCTGTTCCCCCACCCCTCACTGGGCCCTGGTGAAATGTCACCTCCATGTAGGACTGAACCCCTCTGGTTCAGGAACTAGTTGGAGTGGAATAGGGAGTCTGAGGCCCAGGGAGACTCTGGGTTCTAGGGGACAATAGCTCCAATGGGAGCAGAAACTAGAGAAATGAGGTGGATGGAGAGGGCTGGGCGTCTGAAGGAATAGATCTAACAGGCTCTTCCAATTTCCTCCTATCAGCTGCTTTGTTCTCCATCAAAGCCTCTCCATCATTCATTCATTCACTCATTCACTCATTTATTCATTCAACAACTTGGAGGAGCCTATTGGGGTGCCATGGTGAGCTCCACAGATGTAGGGAATGCAGGTCCTTTTCCCTCATACAGAGCAGAGCTCAGGATGCATTGTGTGGGATAGATGCTGCTGGCATCGGTGGTGATAGTGGTGGAGGTGATGGTAATTATGGTGGTGAAGGTGATGATGGTATTCATGGCCGTGGTGGTGACAATGATGGTCATTGTGATTGTGAGGAGAGTTATGGTGGCGGTAATGGTGATGAGGGTGGTGTGTGTCAGTTCACGTTTATCGAGTGCTCACTAGGTGCTGGGCCTGCTCTAAGTGCTTCCTGTGTGTTTGCACAATGGGCTCCTGCAACAATCTGTGAACCATGGAGGTCTTAAGCAACTCGCCCAAGGCCCCCTGTGAGCACAGGGCGGCACAGGATGTGAGCCCAGGCATGCTGACCGGCCAGCAGCTGCTCCCAGCGATGGCCACCTGCCCCTTCAGCTGTAGCTCCCTCCCTAAGGTCCCTTCCATGCCTCCTGGACCCAGAACAGGCCCCTGCAGGGACAAGTGCATGCGCATGAGTCTGACTCGCCTGAGCGGGGTTTGAGGTCTGGCATTGCCCCAGCAAGCTTGCGCGCTGGGTGCCCTCAGTCTGCCCTCAGCACCTCGTCTGTGACGGAAGAACGGTCCTCCAGGGAGGCCGCCAGAAAGGCAAGGAACCATCACCCACACTGTGGCAGTTGGTGTTTCCAGGGGGAGAGCCCATTTTCTAAATCAGGAGGCAAGAAAGAAAAGCAGGTTCTATTCTGAGCCCTGCCTCTGGAATCTGGGATGGGAATGGGGCAGGGTCCCTAGATGGACATACTGTACACACACACCCTGGCTGCTTCCCTTACACAGGCCTGGGGAAGGGGCTCTTCTCCCAGCCACTGCTGACTCCCATGCCTCTGGGGACCAGGGGGAGGCAGGATCCAGGCACTTGCACCCCAAGTTCTAGGAAACCCGTGTCAGTGAAGGGAGGGAACAGAAGGTAGGGGTTGGGAGCAGAAGGCCTGAACATAAATGTTCTTTCTGGGCTCCCTGTGTACCTGGGCCCCCCTACTTTCCCTCTATGGACTTCAGTTTTAAGATACAAGGCGCGGGGGGTGGGGGGGCAAAACTAGGTTTACAGTTGTGAGTACAAAACACAGAGTTTATTCTTGTATTATTACTTGTTTATTTTTAGTTAATCCTCACCTGACAATATTTTCCCATTGATTTTTAGAGAGAGTAGAAGGGAAAGGGAGAGACAGAGAGAAACATCGATGTGAGAGAGTCACATCCATTGGTTGCCTCCTGCATACACCCTGACCAGGGCCGGGGAACCTGCAACCAAGGTATGTGCCCTAGGCCGGAATAGAACCTGGAACCCTTCAGTTCTCGGGCTGACGCTCTGTCCACTGAGCCAAACCGGCTAGCGAGTATTATTTTTTATTTTTTATGTGTTATTTATTTGTTCTACAACTGTAAACCTACGTTGGCCCACCCTGTATTGAAGAAGTGGTTGCTCTGTGGAGACACAAATGAATCTCTGCCCTCGGAGAGCTGGCAGTAATGAGGGCGGACACTGCATGGAAAGCACCCAGCTGGTCAGATGCCGTGGAGGGAAATCAGGCAGAGTGAGAGGAACAGAAGGCGCTGGGATGGGATGCATTGGAATTTTCAACGGGGTATCAGAGAGGCCTCACTGAGAAGGTGGCCTCGTAAGCAAAGCTCTGAAGGAGGTACAGGAGCAAGTCATGTAGGTCTTTGGTGGAAAAGCATTCCAGGAAGAAGGCACAGTCGGTGTTAAAGACCCTGCCGCAGGAGTGTGTCTCCTTGGGTTTGAGGAACAGCAAGGAGACCGGTATCCCCACCCCCTATATTTGGAAATCAAAAGACCACATTTTACCCCTGGAGATCTTACACCCCCAGAACAAAATTCTTTCTGGGCCCTCAGAGCTCATCCCAGTGGGAGCTGGTGATGCCAGCCTCCCGGCTGGGGCTGGGGCTGGGGCTGGGATCCAGGGACTTACTGCCTGCTTCTTCATCCAGAGGGTGGGTTTTTAGACCCATAGGGGCTTGGAAAAGGGAATACCATCCTGACTGCTTACTCCAGGTAGCCGACGACTCTGGGTCCAACCACTTTCCAGCTGTCTGACCTTCTGCAGATCGTTCTTGAGTTTCCGTGTCCTCCTCTACAGAATGGGAGCGCAATGCCGGAATACCAGGGTGCCGTGAGACTTTCCTGGGAAACACACCAGGAAATGTGTGTAAGCGCCCAGCCTGGTGCCGGCCTGTAGGAGGTGCTCAGTAAATGTTTAAAATTGGAACCTAACATGTGTAGGGCTTTGGATTATTTTCATAACTGTTGGGAGATTATCACTTGCGTCTTCTAAGAACTCCAGCAGGAAGAGAGATAAGAAAATAATAGCCTGATTTACGGGAGTGTAAACTGAGGCCTGGCGAAGATGAGAGATTTGCCCACAGTCACAGGGAGGCAGGGCTGATGGAGGGCTAAGATGTGGGGGTCCTGGCTCCTGGAACCCCAGGGCTCCAGGGGAGTGGAGATGACCCAGAGCTGCCCTCCCTCACATGTATACACACGGCAACACGCAATAAGAGCGGCTTTCAGATTTGTGGTTCCCAAGCAGGTTTTGTAAGGCATGGCTTGATGGGTTGCGAGGTCTGTTGTAAGGATGTTGAAAAGCTCAGAGGGTGGGGGAGCTCAGGCCACAGGCAGAGTCTGGGGCAGGTCCCTGAGAAGAGGAAGAGGTCTGGGCTCATGTGATTGTCCACACGGCTTGTTTGTCCATCCAGCGTCTGGCCTTGCGGGGCAGGTCAGTCTGGGTCCACAGACTGGTCTCCCAGCACCTGGCTCCTAGAGCCTTGTTGTCCAGATGACCGTCCCAGTTAGCCCGGGAGCCTCGGGGCAGCCTGGGGGTGAGGGGCATTGCAAAAGAGGAAGCTGGGTTTCAGAGAGGGGCATGCCCAGCTGACAAGGGGGAGCCAGGATCGGGGCCCAGGTCTGCCTGACCTCACCCCGGCACCAGCCATTCCTCCCACGGAGCTGGTCATAACTCAACCGGGTGCTGGCAGGCGGGCTTTGTGCAGGAGGACCCCTTCCTCCCGCTGCTCACCTTCCTGGCCACAGTCTGGCCTCTTCTCCTTCGACAGAAGGCCCTGCCCACCCTGCCCACCAGTGCCTGCTCCTTGGTTGCTGCAGACTGAACCTTCATCTCGTGGGGCTCGGGGCCACAGGATCTGGCCCTGCCCTGCACCAGCCTGCTGTGGGCACTCAGCTGGCCATCTGGCCCCTTGTATTGAGAAGTCAGTGAGCCCAGCCTTAGTCAGTGCCTTTTACACCCTTGACGGCCTTTCCCCAGTGTCCACACAACTCAGGGACGTCTAGGCCCATTTTCTAGCTGAAGAAACTGAGGCATAAAGAGGAAAGGTTATGTCCTGAAGCACACAGGACACGAGAGCAGAGCTGGATTCCACAGCCCATGCTTTTTCTGTCACAGCTCCCTGCCCTCCGTCCCTTCCGCTGCAATTTAGAGCACAATGCGAACAGCACAAACTGGAGTGGCTGAATTCAGATCCCAGCTCCTTCACTTCCCAGCAGGGTAGCCTTGGTAGTCACATCTCCCCGGGCCTCAGTTTTCTGATCTGTAAATGGGGCTCCGAGCAATATCACCCCAGGAGCTGCTGTGAGATTCAGTGAGCAGCAGTCCAGAGCGCCCAGAAAACGATGGAGCACTTAGGTGGTCGTTAGTGTTTGAAGTCGCCGAGGTTCCTGTTTACCCTTACCTGTGTTTTTGAGAGGATGGCAGGGGACATACATGCTCATGTGTCCTACTGCTCTTCCTAGGGGAGGCCCAGTGACTCAGACTGAATGGGGCCTGTGTGGATGTGTCCTGCGGACAGACAGCCGTCGAGGGCGCCTGGCGTGGTGGGCAGTGAGAGGCAGATAGCTCTGTGAAGGGGCACCGGGCAGCAAAGGGCGCCTTTGTCCCCTTTGTCTTCTCTCGTGCAAATTAGCAATTACCTTTCCTGCTCCTGCAAGCTCGGCCTTTCCTGGGAGAATTATTCCAAAGCAGCCACCGAGCAAGCAGAGCCGCCTGGCTAATTAGCGGGTGGCCACCGGGGACAGGCTCAGGGCCTGGTGGCCAGAATTGGGGCTGCAGCTGCCTGCCGCCGGTGCCAGCGCAGCTGGGAGACTAGGCAATGTCTTGGGCTCCAGGACATTGTGGCCTTTCAACCATGCGGTTCAGATCCTCGCCACGTCACGCGTTCGCTGTGGGACCTTGGGTAAGTCCCTGGGCTACAGTTTCCTCATCGTTAACTTCAAGGTGGTGTGGGTTTGGAGCCCGGCACCTAAATGGTGTCCATTATCAACAGGTAGTGTTACTGTCACTGTTGTCACCACTGCCACCGCCTGTGCGGGCTCAGGTGGGAGCGCCCAAGAAATGCAAGCCCTGTGGTGCCACCTCACCATCACAGGCAGCAGAAGCCCAGCGAGGCCCCACGCCCTTTGGCGAGAGGGAGGCTTAATTTCTCTAAGTCCAGTCTTCCTTTTGCCCCTCTCAGGATGGAATAATCCAGATTTTGTGTAGTTATGTGCCTAGAAGAGGGCCTGACCTGGAGCGAGTGCTCATAGAGGTGGTGCTCCTGCTCCCCACCTTCTCCCGCTCGGCTGCCCCCGCTCTGTCCTCCATCCTGCCCCCGGGCCTCAGGCACACACAAGAGGGAGGCAGCAGCAGCTCCTGCAGCAGAGACAGATTGAAGTGCGGCCTTGGCTTGGGGCGGTCAGGTAAAGGTTCCAGAGGAGCGAGGGTCTGAACTAGACTCAGCAGAACCTGGGGGGTAGTGGTGAGGTGGCTGCTGAGAAGCCTGGGAGGAGAGAGAGAGTGTGTGTGTGTGTGCGTGTGGGGTGGGGTGGGGAGAGGATCCTGTGTGAGCAGAGGAGGGGAGCATGCATGGATAGTCTGCTCAGGAGCCGTGAGGTTATGAGGCTGGTGACCCAGGACAAAGACTGCAGCCAGGCAGCTATGGCTCGTTAAGGTGGAGCAGAAATTCAGGAGAAAGGGTCTGGATGCCAGGCACGTGCTCCACTTGGCCCGGGACCCCAGGGCTGGGGAGTTCCTGGCGCATAGGAGAAGGGGTCTCTGGCTTATCCTGGGACTGGTGGGCTGGGAAAGCTTTCCGGAAGAGTGAACCTTAGGGCCGAGAGTCGGCCAGAGATCAGCAGAGGATGGGCATCCAGGCAGAGTGACAGCCTTGAAAAGGCACAAAGCACGTTCAGAGCTCGGGGAGCAGGGCCACCTTACCGAGGCCTCTGGTGCCCGCAGCTGAGCCTGGGGAGCCAAGGAGGACTCGGGGAAGGCGGCAGTAAGGTCTGCTTTCCAACTTCGGAGAGCAGTTCCATTCGTCGGGGACGTGTAGAACGTGGTTGTACAAAGTGGAAACTTGACAGGGGGCGGGAATCAGCCGGCATCTTATCCTGCCGGGTGTCCAGCTGGGGCAAACCCCATCCCTCTTGCTGCCTCCACTTCCTAGTGTGTCCAGCAAGTGGCTGCAGACCTCCTGCCCCCTGGGAGAAATCAGCCTTATGCAGGGCACCCTGATACCTCTCAGTGGAAAGGCATCCTGATCTCCCCTCTGGCACCCACTCTGTGCCAGGTATTGTATCGTTTCATCCCCACACCTGCCCCTTTAAGGTAAGGCAGGTCCCTCCTGGTTGGTTGGGGAGGAAACTGAGGCACAGAGAGAGACATACCTTGCCCAAGGGCAGAGCTGGAATTTGAGCCCAGGCTGGCCTGGCCCCAGAGTCATTGCTGTTAGCCCCTCCACACCCCTGTCCCCAGGTGGGGTGACTCTGGCTGGGGTGTGGCCCCACCCTTAGCCCATTCCCCGGGGGCCAGTTAATCCCCTCTCAGGGTCCACCATCACAAGAGCCGATTAGTGCCTGCTGAGCCAGGGGCACCACACCTGGCCTCCAGAAGCCCCACCCTGCCCACATATCTGTGGCACCACCTTCCGCTCTAGAAGCTGATGCTATCAGTATTGCACCACTAACAAAAAGGGCTCAGGCTAATTTTTATTTTTTTGTTGTTAGAGAATCTGGGAGAAATAAAGGCAATGAGAGAATCATCCCAGCATCAGGGTTTTTCTAAGCCTTGGCCTGGTCGCCTATGGAGCCCTGTCTCCCTCAGACTCCCTGACTCTCTTGCATCTGCCACCCTCTCCCCAGCCTGGGGCCATGGACCCACCATGGGCCCCCGTGATGGGGGCTGCTGGCAGTGCTGGCTGCAGCTTCTCACCTGCGTGCAGGGTCTGCCTCCAGTGAGAAAGGGGGAGGAAAAAAGGTCCTTGAGATGGTGACAAAGGTCTGAGTGTGGGCTGCCAGAGCAGCCTGTTTCCAGGCAACTGCTCTACCCCGGGCTCCCCGTGGCGGCGGGCACATCCGTCATGCCGCTGCTTGGCTCAGCGAGGGAGCTCTGGCGCCCCAGCAGCCTGGGCACACGGCCCAGGGCCCCCAAGCTCCAGCCCTAGTGGGGACACCAGGCCCCTTCAGCAGGGCTCACAGAAAACACAACATTGTCATGGCTACTGCCCTCCAAGCTCCCACTGGGTGTGTAGCCACAGGCTTAGTGCATACAGGGCAGAGCTCCCATTCATTAGTCAATCCATCCATCCATCCATCCATCCAGGATAAAATGGTAGCTTAATGTGCCCCTTCCAATGGCTGGGTTGGAACTCTACGATCCTCACTGTTTGATCTTATTCAGTTACTTTATCTTACTGGGCCTCAGTTTCTTTATCTGTAAAGTGGGCATAATAGTTCTTGCCTCATAGACTTGTATAGGCAATATACTTCATATAGGCAATGTCCTGGGTACAGTGCCTAAATATATTAAGTGCTGAATATATTTTTATCATTAATTAATGATTTGTAAGACAACAGAGCAGTGGGAACATTTGGTCTATTACAATCAAACCCTGGGTAGGGTTTGTGTTTGCCCCCCTCTCAACTGTACGGCTTCGGGCAAGTCACTTGGCCTCTCTGAACCTGTTTCCCCGTGGCTAAATCAGGGAAACAATGCACAGATGCCTTGATATATGCTCTCCTCTGCGTAAGTCTGAAGCTCCATCTTTTGTGGGGTCAGTGCTGCTGAGTGCCCAGGACTTCACCCTGTCAGCCCCAACCTGACAGCACCCAGTGGTCACTATTCAGTAGACCTCAACTGGCGTCTGCTGGGTTCCAGCACGAGGGCAGCCCTCGCCAGCACCCCGCCCACCTGGTTTCTGGGCTACTTAGCCCTGCAGGACTGCTCTGCTCATTTTAATTGCTTCAGCCTCTGCCCTGGGGGCTGCCTGGCAGCCCACACTCAGACCTTTGTCACCATCTCAAGGACCTCCTTTTTGAAGACCTCTGCCAGTGCCCCCAACACAGGCCCTGGAGGGAGAGGAGGAGGAAGAAGGAGAAGAGGAGGCAGCCTGAGTGCCAGAGAGCCGGGCACGCTGCAGGCCTTTGTCTGGGCTGCCCAGCAGCCGAGACTCAGTCCCCTGGGGCTGGCCACGTTGCCAGCCTGCTGGCGGTTTAGGGAAGGCTGTGTGGGCGGCAGGGCCTGGGCAGGCCTGGGCTGGCAGCATCTTCCCGAGACAGCCTGGTCCACTGGGGCAGGAGGGAAACCCAAGCCTAGGAGGTGAGTGGGGTCACCCTGGAGCTTCCTATGGCAGTGGGTTGGGGGTAACTGTACCCTCTTGGGGCCCACTACAGGCAGGCCTCAGCACCCACTATGTGCCAGGAATAGTGGTAGCTGCTGGGCCCTCAGCACAAAGCCACATACTGCAGTCCTGAAGTCTGACAGCCTCGGTTCAAACCCCTGCTCCTCTATTTGACAACTGTGTGACCCCACCAAATTCTCAGACCTTTCTTGGCCTCCATTAGCTGGTCTGAAAAGTGAACATAGTAGTCTTACCTCAAGAACTTAGTGCAGTGCCAGCACAAAGGAAGCACCCAGTAGGTGTTACTACTATTGTTGTTGACTCTCTGCCCTTGAGAGGAAGGGACTGAATATTTCTTGAACTTCTACTATGTATTAGATCTGTTGGAGTGATGATCCATTTTAAGAAACATTTACTAAGCACCTACTGTATACTAGCATCTAGACTGGGCAATAGGGATACCCAAATGAAAGACCTAGGAGAAGGAGTTTTGGGGAGAAGCAAAATGAAGGGAGAGGAAGAGATGTATGAGGTCCTACTGTGTGCCAGGCTCTTTGCTGAGCACTGAGAATCCAGATGGGAGGAGAGTGACCCCTGTCCTCACGGCACAGAAACCTGGAAACCAATGATTATGACCCAGAATAATCAGTGCTGTGACGGGGGACATCCAAGGGGCTGCCAACCCAGCCTTTGAAGTCAGGGAAGGCTTCCTGGGGGAGGTGGCCTGGAATCTTGGCATTGTGGTCCAGCTTGCCATGTCCCTGCTGTAAAGCTCTGTCATATTGTGGTCAGGGCTTGGTTGAAACATGACCAGAGACAAGGCACTCACTACACAAGGAGGAATGTAATTTTTCCATTTGCAATCACTGCCCTTCCCCTGGACCTATTCATGTCTCCGCTCCCCCTCTGATTCAGGCTGCAGCCTCTTCTGCATCAGCCTCCTGCTCCCTCTTATCCCTCCAGTCCATTCTCCACCCAGCAGCCAGAGCAATCTTCTGAAACATAAATCAGACAACATCAGTTCCTAGCCTAAAACCCTCCAGTGGCTCCCCAGGGGCTCTTAGGACAAAGACCAGACTCCATACCGCAGTCTACGGTGCAGCCAGGCCCCACACAGCTGACCCTCCAGCCGCCCCGGGCTGCAGAAGGACCTCATTCAGGCCAGATGCCGCACCTGCCCTTGCAGCCTGTTGAGGGTGCAGAGGTGAATTTAGTACAGACCCCATCCCCCAGCAGTTGTGGCTGTCCCGGGATGCGTGGTGCAGGGTGACGGGGTAGAGATGTGCCTGGCCTGGCCGTGCCATTTGGACACGTAGTTCCTTTCCAGCTCCGTGCCTCAGTTTCCCCATCAGTAAAGCAAGGGGTGCTGGCTGCCTGGGTGTTGCCCTCAATGGTCTCATTCAGAGTGCTGGGCCACTTGGGCTTTCATGAGGCAACCCCCTCAGCCCATGGTGCCTGCGATGGGCTGTTTCATGCCTTCCCTACATCTGATCCAAAGATGAGACTAACCAATAGGGGTTTGATGGAGACCGGGATTTTAGTAGCTCTCTTGATCCCGAGGAGACAGATGCCCGGAGAGGAACCGAGCCTGACTGAGCTCGCTCTGCCTCAGCCCAGCCCCTCTGGCCAGTTGTCACGGATCTTCAGTGATGACGAAGGGCCAGGTAGGTTCTCTCCACCAGAATCGTAGGCTCGGTTATTTTTAATTTAAATTTTTGTTTTAAACACATGGTGCATTCACATGAGTTGGAATTGGAAAGTTTAAAAGCTACAGTAAAGCCGAGACCGGTTTGGCTCAGTGGATAGAGCGTCGGCTTGCGGACTGAAGGGTCCCGGGTTCGATTCCGGTCGGGGGCATGTACCTTGCTTGCGGGCACATCTCCAGTGGGGGGCGTGCAGGAGGCGGCTGATCGATATCTCTCTCTCATCGATGTTTCTGACTTTCTATCCCTTTCCCTTCCTCTCTGTGAAAAATCAATAAAATATAAATTTTTTAAAAAATCTTAAAAAAAAAAGCTACAGTAAAAATCCCCTTCCCACCCCTTTCCTTTCCCCCCAGATGCTCAGTGCCCCTCTCAGAAAGTACCACTGCGACCAGCTTCCGTAGATCTTTCCAAAGACATCTGATGCACATCTAGGCACACGTGCAGGACCTGCTTTTAGAGCTAGAAAGAACTGGTCGGTGTCCAAGTTTGCACTCTGTCCACCGCTAAGGGTCCCCACCAGCCTGCCCCTGCCCGAGCGCTGGGCATATCCAAATGGGGAGATTCAGGAAGCTGTTGGGTTGCTCCTAACTTCTCTGCAAAGAGGCCAAGGATCCTGATGTCAGAGTGTGTCTCTGTGGAACTAGGAAGTAGAGACCAGGGAGATGCTGAGGACATTCTCAGTCGCTTCCCCAGGCACCTTCAGCACCATCCACAGCGCAAGTGGTGAGGAGAGTTGGTGCTGTGACTCAGCAGATGGGACCACAGGGAGGCTCAGCAACAGGGGGCCCATCCATGGGAGTGGGGTGGAGGGTGCGCCCCACTTTTTGGAATAGACTGAGCGGATGGACCCTACTTCATGTGGCTCTATATGAGTGGCTTCACCCTTAACATCAATATTAATGAGTGAAAAAAATATTAATGAATGTAACTTTAACATCGTTACTTGTATTTTCCAGCATATAAGATGACCCTCAACTTTTCCAGTTAAAATATAGAGTTTGGGGTATACTCGCCGTATAAGACGACACCCAGCGTATAAGATTACCCCCGACTTTTGAGAAGATTTTCCTGGCTTAAAAAGTCGTCTTATATGCCGGAAAATACTGTACATTTAAACCTCATCACATCCCCACCGGATCAGCACCATTCACCCCTTGTTATAGTTGTGGAAACACCGCGGGAGAGATGGGGTCTCTTGCCTGAGACCGCCTGGTTGGGTTTGGCTCAGGACAGCCTGACTCTAAGACTCCCTACGTGTCCTGCGTGGGAATTTGATCGGTAGAACATAACCCGGCTCCTGCATGGTCGTGCAGCGATGTGAAAGGGGCAGGCGGCCCTGTGGTCAGTGGTTCAGGCTTCAGGGCCTCCAGCGCGGGCTCCACTACTCACCGGCTGTGTGACTCTGGGCCAGTCATGTTCTCTTAGTGCTGGACCTTTACTGCTCCTGAGATCAGCTCCTGCCAGTCCATTCTCAGTCCAGATCAGACCTGCTGGGTTGGGTAAATGGAGGGCTAGGGCACTTTCCCCAGGGCTGACGACACTTAGGTGGGCAGATGCCTCAGCTGTGCCCCAAGGGACAGGACCAAGCCCAGAGCAGAGTCATAGATGCACCAGCCTCTGCTTGGCTGTGTGACTTTGGGCCCCTCTCTTTCCCTTTTCCAGCCTCCCCTTCAGGTCTCGAGGCTCCCAGAGGTAAGCTTTTCAGGGAGGAAAACTTTTGGATATAGCCCCAGTGAGTTGGCAGGATTTGGGCAGGGCTGGAACTGGGGTTCAGGAATAACAGGGTTGAAGAAGGCCCAGGGACAGGTAGCAGAGGATGAGGCACCTTTCCTTTTGCTGACGCTGGGAAGGAATTTGACAGTTTTCAGCAACGATTTGATTTAAAGTTGCTGGGCAAAACTGAGCCTCGACAGAGCTGAAGCGCCTGAAGAAGCAATATTTGTTTCAGGGAGGACTGAAGTTTAAGAGTCCCAGAGCCCTGGGTTCGCTGTTTCATGGCCAGGAAAACAGAGGCACAATGGGAGGCAAGGAGTTCCCCAAAGCCACAGAGCTTTGCTTGTCCTTTACTCTTTTATTGCCTCGCTCAGCACATAGTTATTGAGCACCTACTATGCGCAGACACTGTGCTAGGCTCTGGCAAAGGACATGGCAGACCCCTTCCTGTCTGTGACAGATTTGTTAGAGCTTCCATATCAAAGTACCACAGACCCTGGGGGGGAGAGAGGGGAGCGAGAAGCGGGGAGGAGTCTTATGAGGCCTCCTCCTTGGCTTTCAGACGACTACCTTCTCCCTGGGTGAAATGGGAGTAACCAAACCAGCCTCGCGGGGCTGGGAGCCTTGGAAGGAGGTCACATAGGTCTAAAGTGTCTTGCCATCCTCCAGCTCCTTGTAGGTTTAAGTTGTCCCCTTTCTCTTCCCTTCCTGGACCACCCTTAGTCTCTTTTATTTCCCCCCTGAGTCCTCGTCCTACCCGCCTCCCTTCTCCCCCCCTCCCCGCCGCCCGGTTCCCTACCTTGATTTGTATGACTTCAGCTCGAGATCCTGAGCTACAGGGCCAAGAACGCTTGGCAAATAGCACGAACTGGATTGGCCATTGAGGCCACTTGGGAGCCAAGGAGAAAAGGACATTTCCTAGGGGGGTTGCGTGGGAGAGCACGCCTGACTTCTGATCTCGATAGGGCCAGGCGTGGGCTCTCACTGAAACGTCTGCGCGTCCTGTGGTATTTGGACAGAAACTCTCCGCCCTCCCCCAGTGCAGCATTGCCCTTTCCTCAGAGGAAATGGATCACCAGCGACAGGGGCCTCCTTCTCTTGGGGATGTTTGCCAGGTCTCTCTGCCCATGAGCCACTGCTTTCCATTGGCTAGGTAGCCTGTGCTGCCACTCAACACGCTTTTTAAATTTAAATAAAGGGTTTGTTTTAGAACCATTTTAGACTTACAGAAAGTTACAAAGACAGTCCAGCGAGTTCCTGTAGATCTCTCACTCAGTGTCGCCCATGTTAACATTTGGCATTGTGACGATGTGTTTGCCACAACTAAGAAACCAACATGGATGTGTCACTCTTAACTGAACTCACCCTTTTTTTCAGATTAGTTTTCCCCTCGTGTTCATGTCTGTTCCAGGATCCCACTCAAGATACCACATTACATTTAGTCATCACATCTTCTTTTTTTATATATAAATTTATAAACAGTACACTTTTTTTAAAGAAATACATGTTTTATTGATTTTTTTTTACAGAGAGGAAGGGAGAGGGATAGAGAGTTAGAAACATTGATGAGAGAGAAACATCGATCAACTGCCTCCTGCATACCTTCTACTGGGGATGTGCCCACAACCAAGGCACATGCCCTTGACTGGAATTGAACCCGGGACCTTTCAGTCCACAGGCCGGCGCTCTATCCTCTGAGCCAAACCAGCCAGGCTCATTCCGTCTTCTTAACCACGTCTCCGGTCTGTGACAGTTTCTTAGGTCAAAAAATTTTTGACAACATTTTTGAGCACCTACAGAATGGGTTCTGTTCTTGGTGCTGGAAAAAAAAAAATTGCTGCCTTCCATGGAGCCTACATTTGGAGTTGAGGAGACAGACCACAGACCAGCCATTGTAAATATTAAATATCTTAGATGTTATACGAAAAGTAAAGCAGTAAAGGGGATAGGGCTGGAGGCGGTTACTTGAGACCAGGAGTCGGGGAAGCCTCGCCATGAGGAGATGGAGTGAGGTGTGTTGGAGGTAAGGAAGCCCCCAGGGCGATGTCTGGTGGGAGAGTGTTCCAGGGAAGGAGCAGAGCCAGTACGAAGGCCCTGAGGCAGGCAGTACCTGCTGAGTCTGAGGAATAGCGAGGAGGCCAGTGGTGGGAGCCCAGTGTGTGGGGGTGAGTGGTAGAAGCAGGAGCAGATCTGTTTGGAATCTAGATGGGAGGGTGGAAGGCAGGAACAGGCTGGTGCCATGAGCAAGTGAAAGGGGCTGGCAGCCGGGGCCAGACGGTGCCCATGGAGGGTGAGAAGTAGGCAGACTCTAGGCCTGTTTTAAAGGAAGAGCCACAGCACTGGCTGGTGAAAACAGGGCTGGTCCTGAAGCCTTCTGGCAGGGTTCGGGTGAGGAACAGGAGGGTAGATATTAGCGAGGCTTGAACAACGGTGAAGTTGGGTTTCTCTCCGGATCTCTTGCCTAGCCCAACATGTGCTCTGGCTGAAGGCCAGTCATAAACCACTGTGTTTTTCTCTGTGTGTGTTTTTAAGTGTAACATTTTGAAAAGGTAATAGAATCTCATTACTTAAAAAAACAATTCATCAGTTACCAATGCAGAGTGAAAAAAGTCTTTCTCCTAGCCCTGCCTCCCAGCCACCCAATTCCACTCCCTAGGGAAAACCATTATTACTTCTTGGGCGTCCTCCAGAGGTATTGGATATAAACATATATGCATACACATTTGGAGGGTTTGTTTCTAGTTTTCCACAAATATGTTGTATACTGTTCTGTAGGTTGCTTTTTTTTTTTTCTTATAATGACTTTATTGAGATTTAATTCACATACTATACAACTCACCCATTTAAAATACAATTCAGTGGCTTTTAGTATATTCGGAGTTATGCAGCCAGTGCCACAATCATTTCTATCACCCTAAAAAAAACAAACCTCCATACCCATTAGGACTCATTCTCCATTTCTCCCTGACCATCCTCCACCCCAGGCAACCACCCATCTGCTTCTTTTTTTCGGGGGAGGAAGGGGGTTAATCCTCACTCCAGGATATTTTTCCATTGCTTTTTAGGGAGAGTAGAAGAGCGAGGGAAAGACAGAGAGAAACATTGATGTGAGAGAAATACATCCATTGGTTGCCTCTTGCATGACCCCTGATTAGGACCGGGGTTCAGGCTGGGGAGGCGTCTGTAACCAAGGTACGTGCCCTTGACCAAATCAAACCGGGGTCTGCAGGCCAATGCTCTATCCACTGAGCCAGACTGACTAGGGCGCCATCCATCTGCTTCCTCCTAGATTTGCCTTCTCTGAACATTTCCTATGAATGGAATTACACAATGTGTGGTCTTTATGCCTGACTTTCACTTAGTATGATTTTTTTCAAGGTTTGCCCTTATTGTAGTGTGTACTTCATTCTTTTTTATTACCAAACTAGAAGCCCAGCACGTGAAATCGCATGGCCCCGCCCACCCCATGCTCGAAGCCCCGCCCACTGTGCCAGTCTTTGGTTGTTATGGCAGTAGGGCCACAGACCTTTTATAATACAGATAATATTCCATTGATGGATATTTGTGTTCTTCCCACATTTTGGCTCTTATGAATAACTAGAGACCTGGTGCATGAATTTGTTCATGGATGGGATCCCTAGGCGTGACTGGTGATCAGGGCCAATCAGGGCCCATCTTGCCCAGTCCCCACTGGGACTGGGCCAATTGGGGTCCAGCTGATCAGAGCCTGCCAGCCAGGGGGAGGCAGGGGGGAGGGACTGTGAAAGGTTGGCTGGCTGGCTACATAGAGTGATCAGGGGAGGTTGGCCAGCCACGGGTTGGCTGTGAGAGTGCACTGACTATCAGACGGCAGCTCCTGTGTTGAGCATCTGCCCCCCCGGTGGTCAGTGCGCATCATAGTGATTGGTCATTCGGGCATAACAGTCACTTAGGCTTTTATATATATAGACTAGAGGCCTGGGGCACAAAATTAGTGCACGGGGGGAGGGGAAGTAGGGCTGTCCTTCAGCCCAGCCTGCTCCCTCTCTAATCTGGGACCCCTTGAGGGATGTCCAATTGCCCATTTAGGCCCCATCCTACTTGGATCGGGCCTAAATAGGCAGTTGGACATGGTAGTCGGACATCCCTCTCACAATCCAGGACTGCTGGCTCCCAACTGCTCACCTGCCTGCCTTCCTGATTGCCCCTAACCGTTTCTGCCTACCAGCCTGATCACCCCCTAACCACTCCCCTACCATCCTGATTGATGCCTACCTCCTCCCCTGCCAGTCTGTTTGCCCCTAACTGCCCTCCCCTGTGGCCCTAGTCAGCCCTAATTGCTCTCCCCTGCAGGCCTGGTCACCCCTAACTTCCCTGCAGGCCTGGGTTCCCCCCAACTGCCTTTCCCTGCAGGCCTGGTCACCCCCAACTTCCCTCCTCTGCTGGCATAGTCAACCCTAACTGCCCTCCCCTTCAGGCTTGATCACCCACAACTGCCCTCCCCCCTTGCAGGCCTGGTCCCTGCCAACTGCCCTCCCCTGCTGGCCATCTTGTGTCCACATGGGGGCAGGATCTTTTGACCAGATGGGGCCAGTCATCTTGTGTGTAGGAGTGATAGTCAATCTGCATATTACTCTTTTATTAGATAGGATAGAGGCCTGCTGTATGGGTGGAGGCCAGCTGGTTTGCCCTGAAGGGTATCCTGGATCAGGGTGGGTGTTCCCTTGGGGCGTGGGTTGGCCTGGGCAAAGGGCCTGTGGTGGTTTGCAGGCAGGCCACATCCTCCCCCCTTCCCCCCACACAACCCAAGCCAAGGCCCTTAGAGAGGGAGCGGGCTGGGCTGAAGGACAGCCCTACTTCCCCTCCCCCTGTGCACTAATTTTGTGCCCCAGGCCTCTAGTCTATATATATATAAAAGCCTAAGTGACTGTTATGCCCGAATGACCAGTCTCTATGATGTGCACTGACCACCGGGGTATCTGGGATTTATTTATCTTCTACAATTGAAACTTTGTAGGCTGGAACAGAGCCAAGCTTCTGCTCACTCTGTGGCAGCAGCTATTGAAACTTTTTTGCCTTAAGCGGAGGCCAGGGTTGCAGAAAGCTTGGCTCCCTTCATTGCCAGGGGCCACCCAAGCCTCCCTCCTGCTCTCTGTGGCTGTAGCCATCTTGGTTGGGTTAGTTTGCATACTCGCTCTGATTGGCTGGTGGGCATAGCTGGTGGGCATAGCTGGTGGGTGTAGTGGAGATATGGTCAATTTGCATATTACTCTTTTATTAGATAGGATTCTGCTTTGAATAGTCACATACTATTTTTTGTATAGATGTATGTTTTTACTTCTCTTCTACTTAGGAGTAGAATTGCTGGGACATATGGTAATCATGCTTAACCTTTTGAGGAACTTCCAGACTGTTTTCCCAAGTGGTTATATCATTTTACAGCCCTACCAGCTGCATATGAAGCTTCTGATTTTCCCACATCTTTGCCAACACTTATATTGCCTGTCTTTTGATTATAACCTAGTGGGTGTGAAGTGGTATCTCCTGTGGGTTTGATTTGCAGGTCCCTGATAGCTAATGATATTGAGCACCTTTTCATGTGCTTATTGGCCATTTGTGTATCATCTTTGGAGAAATGTCTATTCAGATCATGTTATTGTTTTTTAATGGTTATTTGTTCTTTTATTATTTAAGGGCTCTTTATATATTCTAGATACAAGTAACCTTATTAGATGTATGATTTGCAAATATTTTCTTCCAGCCAGTTGCCTTTTCATTTTTTATGGTGTCCATTAGAGTACAAAAGTTTTTAGTTTTGATGAAGTCCAATTTGTCTCTTTTGGTGTCCTATCTAAGAAACCATTGCTTAATTCAAGGCCATTAAGATTTAGCCATAGGTTTTCTTCTGAGAGTTTTCTAATTTCAGCTTTTCCATTCTTCAGGTTGTTTTTCCATTAAACAGTAGATCTATATGCTGTCCATGCATATAAGTATGTCAGAGCATAAAGAACTCCCTCATTCTTTTTTTAAAAATATATTTTATTGATTTTTTACAGAGAGGAAAGGAGAGGGATAGAGAGTTAAAAACATCGATGAGAGAGAGACATTGATCAGCTGCCTCCTGCACGCCGCCCACTGGGGATGTGCACACAGCCAAAGTACATGCCCTTAACCGGAACCGAACCTGGGATCTCTCAGTCCACAGGCCAATGCTCTATCCGCTGAGTCAAATCAGTTTCGGCTCTTTTTTTTTTTTAATTAAATATATTTTATTGTTTTTTTGTTGTTTTTTTTTACAGAGAGAAAAGGAGAGGGATAGAGAGCCAGAAACATCGATCAGCGGCCTCCTGCACACCCCCTACTGGGGATGTGCCTGCAACCAGGGTACATGCCCTTGACCAGAATTGAACTTGGGACCTTTCAGTCCGCAGGCCAATATTCTGTTCACTGAGCCAAACCGGTTAGGGCTTCCTCATTCTTTTTTACAAATACATGGTATGCAATTTTATGGATGTACCATAATTTATTTACTAGTCCTCTGTTGATGGACATTTAGATTGTTTCCAACAATTTTTCTCTCATAGTAAGACTTCAGTGAGCATTCTTAAAGATAGATGGCCATTTCACATACATGTGAGTTTATATCAAGGAGTAGAATTGATGAGTCTGAAAGAATATGCTTTTGGCCTTTAACAGATGATGCCAGATTGCCCTCCACTCCTGGCGTCAATGTCTAGAATATGAATCATTAGTTGATCACAGGGTCACTGTATATTGTATGCTCCCTATATACTGGCACTGTTCATCCCCACACAGTGGCCCTGGAAGTCAGAGTTAAAATCACAGTGAACTTAGGTGACATGATTTATCTGACTCCAGACCTTGCTGACTTCTCACCATCTTATCCAATCCCTGTGCCTTCAGAGCGCCTCACACCCCTTAGCAATAACTACAGAAAGATTGCAAATTCAGCAGGTGTTGCCCGGAAGAACTTTTTCTAAGACCACACTTAAATCAGAAGGCAAAGTCTGTTCTGTTTGGTGACTAAGGAATCTTGAAGGAGCACCTACTGTATGCTTGACACTTGGATGGGAGTGAAAAGTGGCCTCTGCTCCTGGGCTGCATCCTGGAGACAGATTTCAGGAGATGTGGGCCGACTCAGGGCTTTGGAAGTCTAGCTTTGGGTCAGTCAATTCTGATTTCATCCCATGTCATTTTGGGCAACTCACTTTCCTTCTTGGTGCCTCAGTTTTCTCATCTGAAAAATGGTATTGATAACAGTACCCACTGGCACATTAATGATACCCTTGTTGACCAAGTACTATAGGAAACTGAAGGCAAGAAATATGGCAGGGGGTCAGAGAAGTCTTGTGGAGAGGGGGAGGAGGGAGGGTGGGAGGGAGGCAGGTGGGCAGGGACGGGGGAGAAGGGCATTTGAGTGAAACTTGGAGGGGGCATGACTCAGAAGCCTGGTGATGGCATTCTAGGCAGAGGGAACAGCTCGGCTAGTGGGTTGGCGAAGCAGGAAGGGCTGCTTGAGTGTCAGGTTTGCACTGAGGCCTGAGGGAGGAGGAGGTGCAGCTGGAGCCACTTCCAGGGGCCTTGAGTCTGGAGGTGGGTGTCTGGTATTATTGGGTTAGCAATAGGGAGCCGTGGAAGGTTTATGAGCTGGCAGCCCTGCGCAGCATATTCCCCTCGGCAACTAGCACTGCCTCCGTGGAGCAGGCTTTCCCAAACCTCATTTCTTCTTGAAGGGCTGCCTGGAACAGTGTTTAAAAATGAGAGTTCAGGGGAAGAGAGAGAGAGAGAGAGAGAGAGAGAGAGAGAGAGAGAGAGAGAGAGAGAGAGAGAGTGTTTAGCCCGGCCAATGTGGCACAGTGGTTAAGTGTCAACCTATGAACCAAGAAGTCCAGGTTCTGTTCCTGGTGAGGGCACATGGCACATGCCTGGATTGCAGGCTTGATCTCCCTCATCATTGATGCTTCTCTTCCTCTTCCTGAAATCAATTAAAAAAAAAAAAGGATGAGAGTTGTGGGGCCAGGATGGCTGGTCGGCCTGTGGCTCAGGTACTAATGAATTGAGTGACCTTGGTTTTGTCACTTAACTTCTCTGGGTCTCAATTTTCTCACTCATAAAAGTTGTTCCTATTTTCTGGGGTTAAGTGAAGATTAAGTGAGTTAATATATGTGAAACGCTTAGACCAGACCCTGGCACATAGTGTCCAATAAGTGTTGTTATAGAGAAGGAAGGCAAGCTATCAGGTTACTCAGTTTCTCAGATGGGAAAATCAAGGCCCTCTAAAAGTGAGTGGATACCCAGAGTCCCTTTGGAGGGCTAGGACGGTGCGTGCGTTCATTCGTTCATTTATTCATTCATTGGTTCTTGCGTTCAATAACTGTTCCCTGAGAACTACTCTGTCTGGATACTGGGGGTTCAGTCAGTGGTGAACAAAACAGGTTTCTGCCCAAGGAGCTCTCAGAACAGGCATTGCCTCAGATACCCACACACTCTTCCCATGTCCTACTCGTGTGTCCTGCCCAGGCCAGGGGCAATTAGAATTTTAACAGGAAGTATCTTGTGAACCAGGTTCTTCCCAGCTCCCAAATCTGAACAAAGGGAAAATAATGATCAGAATGACCTTCTTTGTCCCACCCTTCCTTCAGATGAAGAAACTGAGACCCAGGAATGAAAGGCAGGAGCCAGGCCCTAGAGTGTCTCACTGTCAGCAGGTGTCTCTGCCCTGTGCCCCCCAGGCCCTGGGCAGGAGGCCAGAGCAGGGAAAGTGATAGAACCCAGTGAGATTCTGGATATAGTTTCAAGGTGGAGCCAATAGGATTTGCTGGTGGATGGGATGGGCATGGAGGGATGTGAAAGAAAGAGGAAGGCATCAAGGATGACTCCTGGGTGGAGATGGAGAGGCTTCTGGTGGAGGAGATTGAGTGGTGATGACTGGGCAGTGGACAGGATAGTGGTGTCCATGCACTTGTTGGTTGAATAGATGGATGCCTTTCCTTGGCCCTCTGACACGCACTCACTTTCAGATATGTGTCTAGTCAGCTGAGTGGAGGCAGAGGAGAAATGTGTGACCTGCTCGAGGTGGGACCCTGGGGCATGACATGGTAGATTCAAGGACTGGGTTCTGGGGCTGCCAACATCAGGAAGTTCCATCCAAAGTTCATGTTTTCTTCTTCCATGAAATCTCTCAAGTTTTAAATATTAGCAGGAGATCCAAAATTGTAATAAACCTCTGCCCCCCAAAATACATCCATAAGCCCATTTCACCTGTGACCTGATTAGGACCATCTGGTGTGTGACTCTGGAGCCAGACTTCCTGGGGAGCCTGGCTCTCACTTTCCAACGGGGCACCCTTAGGCCTTGGTTTCCCCATCTGTAAAGCGGGAATGCTTGTACCCATCTCTGGGCTCCTCCTAAGGATCCTATAGCTGACAGTTATGCTGAAACACTGTTTATGATGGATTTTGTTAGTGATCGAGACAGAGGCTGCCGAAGGGGAAGAGCACTAGGCTTCCAGTCTGCCCGATGGTGAGATCCCTTCTCTGTCTTGAAAAGCTATGACCTAGGACTAATTTTTAGACCTCTCTGAGGGAGAAGTTTGTTGCTCTTGGAGTTGGGCCATGGTTGGGATACCTGTGGAGGCCTCGGAGCCCCCCACACCCCTCTCCCTGCCTGCCTTCTTCCCTCCAGCCTGGCCCACCCACCACCTGCAGCCCTTCCACCCGCCGCCAGAATGATCTTTGGAAAGCACAAATCCCAGCGTGGTCATTCTTTCCCTGGAGAGAAATGGGGTTGGCTTCCTGCTTCCTTCGAGAAAAACGTCCAAGAGCCTCAGCCTGGTGTGGGGAGGTGGGAGCAGCCCTCACTTCTGTCATCTCCCTCCACCAGCCCTTCTTAAGTAGCAGCTGCACACAGCCCCTCATCAGCCCGAGAGTGCCCCGTGTTCCTCTGCCTGCCCATCATCCATCTAACATATCATAAGCATCTGCTGTTCCTCCAATCCAACTACTTACCTCCTCTGGTGACACTACCACTTGCCCAGCGTCTCCCTGAGTTTCCTCTTACTCCTTCTGCTTTGCAGCCCATTTTCCACAAGCAGCCAGAGGGATCTTTAGGAAATTAATTTGTATGGTGTCATCCGCCTGCTTAAAATGCCTCCATAGCTGCCTGTTTCACTGAGTAGAGCCACGCCCCTATCCCATCCTTCCAGCCACATACTGCAGGTTCCCCACTCTCCACTCTCCGCAGCCTAAGATGCCCAGCTGCCGGCCTTTCGCACGTGGTTTCCCTTCCTAGGTGCTTTCAACAGCCCCCCTTCAGCAGGGTCTCCTGGACCACCTGCCCACACGTACAAATCACTTACTTGGGAGATGTGGCCGCAGAGTCTGCCTGTGACTCAGGAGCTGCAGGGCCTGGTAGGGGGGATATCCACCTTGCTTTTGGCACAAATGCCAGTCATCCTTCAAAGGCCAAAAATGTCACCAACTCAGTGAAGCCTGTCCTCCTTGACACAGCCCCGTGCCCCGCCCTGTTCCCGAGGCCCCTCCTCCTGGTCCTTCCCTCCGAGGCATCCCCTGACAGCAGCGACAGCTCCTTCCTGGCTTCCTGCGAGCTTTCTTTTCTTCCCTTTCTGTCTCCCACACTCAGCACTATAATTATCACTGGATGGCGAGCTCCTCAAGGCCAAGGAGCATCACGGTAGAGAGAGCTAACGTGTACCGTGCTGACTCTGTGCTAAGCATTTCCCTGCGCCCTCTCCTTAAATCCTCACAGCCCTGTGGGGTCGGCTCTCCTCAAAGTCCCACCGGAAAGAGAAGCCCGGGGAGGTTTAAGGAGGTTAAGTCACATGACCACAGTCACCCAGCAAATCTGACACCAGAGAGCTGAAACTTCTAATGAACAGTGGCGATAACGTACGTACAGCACCTTCCGCCTGCCCGGCACTCTGCTGAGCTCTCCTGATTCAGGTGTTTCCAGCTTATAGTAACTTTTATTGCAACTCCCTTTTATGGCTGAGCCAACAGAGACACAGAGAGGTTAAACAGCGTGCTGAAGCTCAGGAGTGAAGGAGGAATTGAACCCCGGGCTGCCTGGCTCTGAGTCATGCTCTCAAACCTCATGCTGTGCTTGCAGTTGTACCCCCCTCCCTCTGACCTGCCTGAGGGGTTTCTCTCTGTCGCCGCATCCCCAACACCTGCACCCTCAGGTGGCACTAGTGAGTGAGTGGGAAGTGAACGATGAAGCCAGTGGACATGGGACTCTATCTAGCCCAGCCACCCTAGAACCCTGTGTCTGGAAGCCCCAAGATGTGGCTGCCCTTCTCCCAGGGTCCATGCCCAATACCACCACCCTGTTGTCCAGACAGCCCCAGAGAAGGACCAGATTCATAAACATGAGGCTCCTCTTGGGCCCAAGAGGGGCTCTGGGCACTGTACAGGTCCTCAATATTATTGCGTTATTGTCATTTAAATAGAGCCTGCCTCAAACAGGCCACCCAGTTTTAGCCACCAGCACTGGACAAAACCCCCATTGAAAAGCCAATTACAATCACTCCATCTAAATTGTCATGGATTTGTATAGAAAATTACATCTCCATTTAGTTCTGAAGCGACATCCTGGGCAGGACAGAGGGGAGGCTGGCCCATTTACCCCATGGCTTAGCGCGGGTGCCTCAGGCAGAGAGAAAGCCCAAGCTGCTGGGTCTTGGCCGGCATGGGGAACAAAGGCCAGTTTGTGGGGGCCCAGAGAGAAGCTGGGCCTCTCAGGGCGGCTCAGATTCCAGGCTGGGCCGATGGACCCTGCACCGCCAGCTGGTCTCCCCTGCTGGCGGCTGTGGCCAGACGAGCTCCTGACAGCCGGCTTCAGGCGGCCGTCCGTCAACCCCACCACCATCGGAGGTGGTTTGGCTTATTATGTTCACGCCCACGCTGCCAGGAAATGAAGGTGGCTTAGCCTAGGGAACACTGGGCTAGATCCTGAGGTCTCGGTTTCATTCATTCGTTCACTCATTCATTCATTCACAAGTTATTAAGTGCCTGCTGGTGGCAGTGAGAATTGCCATAGGGTAGACATGAGCTCCAGTCTGAGTGTCCTGGGTTTGGTTCCAAACTCTTTTCTCATTGGCTATGAAGAGCAAGCCATACATGTATTCAGGTAGTTCTGAGTTGTTGAGCACCTACCATGTGTCAGAGAACAGGACAAAATTGTTCTGACTCTTGGTTCTTAAATCCAGTGGGAGACCACTGTTTTGCAAATGGTTAAGCGTGCTGAGGGAAATGAACAGGGGATGACACGGCTTTTGGGAGGAGCTCTGGAGCCAGTCACACCAAGAGCAAGTGGCCAGGGCATTTTAAGCAGAGGCAGCCGTGTGCATGTGGGCGGGTAGTGAGGCAAACTGGATCAGCAGAGTGAACGTGTGGTGGTAGACAAGGTTCGTGGGGGCACCCTGAGGACTCTGTAGACCCCTTCTCTGAGCCTCAACTTCTTCATCTGCAAACATGGGATTGATGAGCTTAGCCTCGGGGGCTCAGAAACAATGTATGTAAGATCTGGTTGGGTGCTGGGCACAGGATGCTCCTGGCTAGCTAAGACAGCCTCACTTACAGGGCGCTCTCCACGGGCCAGACAGAGACAGGGGCTCTGCATGTTGTCACTCATTCACCTTCCCAACAGTCCTAATAGGTAGGGCTGTTATCCCCATCTCAAAGATAAAGAAACCATGGCTCGGCTAAATATTTGTTGCTATTCCAATCACTCATACTACAGGTTAGCCCAAAACCTGACACCGAGAAGACCCTCAAAGAGTGTTTGTTGAATCTGAAACTAGGTGTGTGTAACTCTCTATGTGGGAGTCTGACTGTGACTCTGCCAATGACTGTTTGGTTGAATGTGACTCTGAGTACAAATGCCCAGTAGCTGTGGGGACTCTGTCAGACCAACTGTGTGTGTGGCTGTGTCAGACTATTCATCACTGTCTATACACATCTGTCTGGACCTGAAGGGACATTTTGGCACCCTTCCTGGGATGGCTGGCAGGCCCAGAGACTACTGAGGGGCAGGATGGCAGGTTCAGAGGTGAGGAGGGCAGAGTCCCCATCCTCCCCCACCCAGCTCCACCAGGCATACAGGCAAATGGAAAAAATGTTCACACCCAGGGCCGGCGGAAGGCTGCCCCATCAGGGACTGCTCTGTGCACAGAAAACAAGTTCTTCTGGTATCAGCTCAAGTTTGGCAGGAAGTGGCTTTTGGGTGGCAGGAAGTTGGATTCAGCTCGTATCAACCCCAGCGGAGGGGCAGCAGAGCAGTTATCTGGGGTTAAACAGAGTAACCGAGAAGCGGGGCCCCCCACACACTATACCCGATAGAGCTGAGGGCACAGCCCACCCCTCCTGGCCATTTGGGATGATGAGTGGGGAGGGGAGAACTGCCACCCATGAAATGACTGCTGGGCCCCAGACCCCAGTCAGAGGTCATCATCCACCTCCCACGACCCCCATTTA
Organism: Lasiurus borealis; assembly: GCA_004026805.1. Classification (NCBI taxonomy): domain Eukaryota; kingdom Metazoa; phylum Chordata; class Mammalia; order Chiroptera; family Vespertilionidae; genus Lasiurus; species Lasiurus borealis. Next base: position 28,324 of record PVJN01018660.1, read on the forward strand.
GCAGATGTACACTGAGGCTCTGAGAGGCAGTGACTTGCCTGAGGACACCCAGACAAGTGGAGAGAAAGGGGAGAGACTGTAAGAAACTTACAACTACATAGAAACAAGAGAAAAACCAGGACAGAGAGCAAAGAGGAGAGGGGAGATGGGAACAGGATAAAGTAGTTGCATGAACGCAGAGAACAATGAGACCACACCAACGGGAAGACTTCTGGGGTGCCCACTGCCTGCCAGGCCCTCACATGGCATCACAGCTGACCTGGAGATCCCGAACCCATTTTCCAAATGAGCGGAGTGAGACCCACAGCCTCGACCGCTGAGCTGGGCCTGCAGTTCAGGTCTGATTCCAAAGCCCTTGTTCTTTCAGACCATGTCCCTGTGCCTAACTTCTAGGGAAGGGCAGTGGCTATACTAAAACAGATGCCCCGTCCCGCTAGCCATTTGCCTGGGCACGCTGTTGCATTCACCCAGTTGGCCAGTGGAGAGCCAGGGTTCAAACCTGGGCAGGGTGGCTGCAGAACTCATGTGCTTAACCATGTGACAGGGTGTGCCAAGGTCTATGCCAGAGAAGGCCATGGCCCTGCCTTCAGGCTGGGATCCAGAGGGCCGAGCTGCTAATCTGAAGCCCCAGACCCACACCTGGCAATAAACTGAATCCCCCCCAACTCCCAGCCCTGGACCCCCTGGACCCCCCACTCAGCCCCCACTGGAGCCCCTGGGGAGGGGGCCACTGGTCCTTCTGTTCTCATCCCCAAAGCAGCACCCAAGCTGTTCCCTGGTTGAGATGTTGATTTGAAACTCGGTTTGCATATCGTTTGCACGTTACTCAGCGCATGTCAGAAGGTACGAATATCTCCTTTTCAGGGGGAGGGCCGTTGGGCCCCCCTGCCCTCCTCCAGACAGCAAAAATGCCAGCCGGCTAGACAGGGAGCTGCGCCCTGGCCTCTGACAGCACCCGCCTGCTGCCACCTCCCCCATTCCCTCCTGGAGCCAAATTTAGGCAGCTCTGTTACTGAGAGGTGGGGAAAGCGGAGGCAGGAAACGGTGAGGTTGGAGGCAACTCAGCCTTGGTCCTTGAAGGGTGGGACAGCCCCAAGGGTGCCCCTGTCCCTAAAGTCTTTGGCCCAGCCTCCCCCCCCGATCCCTCCTCCCACAGGAATGCGGCTGGGTTAGAGAACGCTGGGTTCTCAGCTGGAGCCCAGGGTGCTGGCTACTCTGGCTATAAGGGAGGAGGGAGAGATGCAGGGAGGGAGGAGGTCATGGCCGGGGCAGTGGGGAAGGGATCAGATAGCCTCCTCCTACCCCAGACACCGCTGCCACTGGGGACAGGAGCCTGCTCTGCTTTTCAGCACTTCCTGCCCCGCCTTGGCATGCCCCCCTCCCCAGGCCTGACTGTTGATGGGGGGGGGGGCGGGGGCAGGAGGCACAGCTGGGCCTGTGGGGACTGAACTCCCCCCAAAAGGCCCCCACCAGCCATCATCTCTTCCTTGGGCCTAGCCTTTAGCCTTGTGGTCTTAGGCCATGTCCCTGTTTCCTACCTAGAATGATTTTCAAGTGGCTTACCCACATTGAGAGCAAGGGTTTCTGGGAGGCCTGGCAGAAATTAGGGACATGGCAGTGGCTTAAGGCCTAGGAGCTTCTTAGCAATCTAAGATGTCTTAGGTAGGGCTAAGAGAAGCAGCCCCTCGCTGATGCTGGGACAGGATGTGGGTAGACTGAACACTGAAAGAGGGAAAGACCTGCATTGGCCACCAGCCACCGTGAGCCCAGGGGTGGAGCTAACAGTGGCCAGTAGCTGAGAGCATGGGGCAAGGGCCCTGACTGCCCGGCTCCCTCTGTTCTTAGCGACTGTGAGCAAGTTGCTTCAGCTTTCCGTGCCTCAGTTTTCTCACCTGTAAAGTGGGGGTAACAAACCTTCCAGGGCTGCTGGGAAAGTGAAAGGAAGCAGGGAATGCTTGGCGCACGTGCAGTGCACCCTCGATGCCAGGCACCCACCGGTGAGATTGTTTTGTCTCCCTGAGCAGTTGAGAAGCGCACCCTTCCCCCCCACCCCGACCCACCCCAAGCTATCACAGATGTGGACGGGATGGGGAGGCGCTGTAGCCTGGTGGTTAAGTGGCCGTCGGGATGGGGGGGGTTCCAGTCTGCATGCCCCCGGGCCAATGGCCACACCCCGCTGCGCCTGGGGCGGGGAACGAACGGCCCCGGTGCCTGCCGCAGAGGGTCGGGGAGGATTACACAGGGCGGGCTTGGCACGGCGCCTGACTGTAAAGGCGGACGCTCCATGCAGGGGAGCTGGCCAGATCGAATGGTACCGCCCCCCACAAAGGACAGGTGGGCAGCGTCCCGGGGGTGGCGGGGCGGGAGCAGGGCAGGTGCGCGGGGAGTGGGGGAGGCGGGGCCGAGAGAGGGGGAGGGAGCGCGAGGGCGGGCGGGCGGGCGCGCGCGCGCAGCAGGTGCGCGAGGAGTGGGCGGAGCCCCGCGCGGGCTGGGTCTCCAGGTGAGCGGGCGCGAGCCCGGAGGCGGGGGGCTGGCGCGGGGGGGACGGGGGGGAGAAAGGCGCGCCTCCCGGCCCGCGGCGGAAAGCGTCCCTGTGTCTTTAACGCGCTCCTCCCCCCCTCCCCCCCCCCCCCCCCCCCCCCCCCCCCCCCCCCCCCCCCCCTTTGTGCGCCCCCCCCCCCCCGCCCCACAGCCGGGCTGCAGCCGCGGAACCGTCCCCCCTGCACTGACAGCTGGTATCTAATTACTGTGTGAGAATGGAAAGTCAGGCTGTCCCAGCTCGGGGGAGAGGGGATTAACGTCTCCTGCAGAATACACTTCCTCTGGTGGGTTGCCATGGTTACTCTCATTACCTGCCTGCCCGCGAGGAGCCCGCGCGAGCCGCTCCAGCAGGCCCTCCGAACCCGGGCCGGCGCGCGCGCCCCTCCCGGCCCCTCCCGGCCCCTCCCGGCGAGGCGCACGCGCGTGCGCCGTGGTGGGGAGCGCCGGCGCCTCACCCCTGCCCCGCGCCCGGCGCCGGACGCCCCGCCCCCGTCCCCCGCCTCGGCAGCTGTCAGCGGCGCGCGCGGCCCGGCCGAACCCGGCGCGCGCTGTCAACAGTCATTAGCGCGCGGGCCGCCCCCCTCCCCTCCCCTTCCCGCCCCTCCTCTGCCCCCTCCCGGTCCGGGGGGGCCCGCACCTGGGGCCCCTGCTCGTTAGCGCTCCCGGGCCGCCCGCCGCCGCCCCGCAGGGACCCGCCCGTGGGGCCTGCTAGACTCAGGGCCGCCCCGTTCCGCCTGGAGCCCCGCCCCTCAGCGACCCCTTACCTTGTCCTTGGCCCGGCGCCCACGGGAGACCGGGGCCCCAGGGTCCCGGAGCCCGCCCCTCCAGAGAAGCGGTGACCCCGGTCATTTATGGGTGTCTCGCCCAGGGCAGGCACTATTTATTTATGTATGTATTATTTGGGTTCCCACAGCCGTCCTCTGAGGTGGTGAAAGCCATTGTGCATCTTGTGTCACCTCCACACAGGGTCAGGGCGGAATTGTCCCCAGGCCTGGGACTTCACCCCTGGAGCAACTTGTCCCTCCTGACACCCCCAGACCAGAATCCTCACAGGCCCTGACCTGGTCCTGCCGGAGAGTGCCATCAGCTGCTCCTTTCCTCCATCCCCTACACCGGGGGTCCTTGCCCCGCTCCTGCCAAGAGGAGAACGCTTTCGCCCGCCACACCCCTCTGTTCCTATCTCTTCCTCCCTTCCCCCTCTCCAGACATCCCAGAGTTAACAAAACCAAAAAAGGAGAAAGAAATATGCAGAGCTGCTTGAAGGATATGGCATCCCTCAAAGGTAGTGCTGTTATATTTGGGGGCTGGTCCCAGACATCTTTCTCTGTGGCCCTGGGTGTGCGTGCCTTTGGGTCCCGGCATGATTTGAAAGGAGATGGAGATTCGGTGAAGCAGAAAGGAGGTCTTGGAATATTTGAGGCCTGTTCCAGATGGCAGGTGCAACTCGGTGGCGGCTCCACACTAACAGTTGGAGATTGTGCACAAGGGTGGAGAAGAGGCAGGTGCTACATTGAGTCCTCACTGCCTTGTTTATGTATTTATTTGGGGGGCGGGGGGAGGGAGGTCCTCATCCCTCTGTACAGGCTTACAGAGCGCCATGCAACGGTGGGTCCTAAAATTCTGGTGTGAATCTTTATTTTGGAGAATTTTTTTGGTTCCTGGTTCACAGTAGGTAGTATTCATAACCCAGAGACATGCAATACTGTCTTTGTCCCACTTAAGCAATACCTCTTCTCAATCATCTGATTGCCCTTTACAATTATGACTGGCTTCTCCAGGGGGTTCTGAGGAGAGAATTGTGGAGATATTTGGGTAAGGATCTTCATTCTGAATTTCTATTCTTCTGGTTCTCTCTGTTTTGTTTGGTTTTTAAATTTCTCTCCACCTCTTTCCTTTCCTATCTGAGAACCATTTACAGGAGACTGACTCCTCCCCTCAGGTCTTCTTTCATTCCTGCCAGGAGTTAGAATGGGACTTTGTAGGAAATTACCCTTCCACCCAAACTTCGACCTGAACTTCCAAACGCTGGTCCTGCCAGGTTTTGTTAAAGTGTGATTGAAAGACAGGAGAAGTTAGGAGAGCATGAGGCTCATAGTCGAGGTAGCTCTGCCTGTAATCTCAGCCACTTAGCCGGCTGGCCCCGATGGGATGGAGTATCTTCACATTTGTCTGTACAATCAACTCCCACACAGGTGGCTGCCAGAGGTGTGTGTCCACTGGGGTGGGTTCTGCTGACTGACCTTCTCCTCTGATGACAGTCTTGTTGGTTTTTATGTCTTGTCCAAAGCTGGATCTGAAATGCCCCCAAAGGGAACATCCTAAGGATTTTGTGGTTTCTTCCTCTACCTGAGGAGCCCAGTTGAGAAATGTCCCCACTATTTAGCCTCCTCCTCTCAACCTTGGCTTTTTCATTGCTGGAAGGCATACACCACTAATGCAGTGATGGTGGTCTGAAACGGTGAGCCCACCTTGATTCGTGTGTAACTTACTCTCAGCAAGTGGCTTGGAAGTTCCAATGGAGATGACAGAACTGCAATCCATTAGCATTTGGACCTCACCTGCCATCAAGGGCAGGGGCCCATTTAATTGGCTTAGTGAGATACAGACAAGATACAGTCAGATTCAGGAGCTTACCTGAGGGATGACTCCTGACAACAGCTCGCTCATGAGGCCACCTGGCATTGGCCTACCTAATGGCCCGGTAAGGCATTCTGTCTCTCTTGGAAGTCTGCAGCCAGGAATATAGGAGCCTTCCTTGTGCTAAGCATTCAGATCATTTGAGGAAAGTGAGGAAGCTCTAAAAGACCTGTCAAAGGATGACCTGCTTAAGTAGTAATTAACTGTGCCAGAGAGGACTTAAAAACCTGATGCCAGGATTCTGGGCACTCCTGCCCTTTCTATTCATAATCCACATTAAGTTTCTGGGCAGGTATTTTGAATTTATACTAATGTTACCCAGTAAGATTCTTTTGTTCACACCATTAGGAAAATTGGCCTTCATTGAAGAAAAAGATATTCATATGTTAGGCCTAGAAGCACAGAGCATGTCTGTATTTAATGAGTCAATGCCAGTTTCCTTAGCAGTTACCTTCCTGTCTCAATTATGGAGACATTACATTCATCAGTTCTCAAAATTGGCTGTACATCGGAATTATTTGATGCCTTTTAAAACCCCCAGATTTGGTAGGTATTGGGTGGGGCCTGAGAATTTGCATTTCTGATAAGTTCCCAGATGATGCTGATGATGGTGACCTAGGGAGCACACTTTGAGGACCACTGTCCTAAACATGTGGTGATTCCTTCAATGACTGGCAACCTGGCTTTTAGTTTGGAACCAAAATGGGCTGGGTTTAAGAAAGATGAATTTGTCCAAGAAAGGTGGTAGCTCCATGGATTTTTAAAATTATTTTTAATACATTTTTATTGATTTCAGAGATAAAAGGAGAGAGATAAATAGAAACATCAATGATGAGAGAGGATCATCGGTCAGCTGCCTCCTGCACACCCCACACTGGGGACTGAGCCCACAACCTGGGCATGTGGCCTGACTAGGAAGAAAGCCATGACCTCCTGGTTCTTAGGACGGTGCTCAAGCACTGAACCACACTGGCCGGGTTTTTTTTTAAAAACGATTGCCATGTCTGGGTTTTGTTGGCCTGGGTCTGGCCAGCTATTTGGAGTTGGCTGGTTCCAAAGGCTGGAGTGTGTTACCATGGTAATATTCTTCCCCATGCAGGAAGGCCCCGGAAGTTGGTTTTCTGCAACTATCCATGTGTTTTTCTCGTGGTTTTTCCCAGAGGGTACTGCATCCGGGGTTCCATGCCACCACTCCTGCTTGGTGTTCCCAGGAAACTGGGTATAGTAAGGAGGCTCCAGGCCCCCTCTTTACCCAGCCTTGTAAATAAAGGGAGCTTCCTTTGTCAATCCGGGACCCAGCGTGCTGAGGGCAATGGATTAGATTAAGCTCATTTGGGTACAAAGCAGAAGTGGTTGGCAGGGGCATCCCAAGGCTGTGGGGAAGGTGCTTTCCACTCCCTTAATTAGCAGCTCTTGCCCTGTAGAGCGGTGTCTGGATTCTCAGCTAGGGAAGGCATGCCTCTCCTTCAGCATTTAGCACGAAGGTTATTACCTCTCCGGATGTCTGTGGCATGTGACTGCCATGGGATTTCTTTGTTCTCCTGCCAGTGTTCTCCTTGAAGGCCACACAGATATCCTGGTGTTCTTCCCTTAGGGCGTAGCACACATGGTGTCCAGGTGGCCGCAGCTCGGCTAAGGACAGTTCAAGGTGTGGCTCTGCATGTCTTGTGTGCGTAGAATTCTCCTTCCCTGTGAACATCTCTACAGGTGAGATAGGCCAATCACAGGACCCAGGTTTGAACATCAGGGGACGTTACAGTCAACTTTTAAACAGGGGACTTTTAAACATGCTCCACTCAAGTGTTTCTCTGGGATAACTTTCTGGTCATATCGGACCAGGTGCAGTCCTTTTGGTTACTCATGTCTGCCTAATAATGGGAAGTGGAAGCTAGGACAGACCTAGGACAGGCACTGGATAGTGTTTCACTGTTGAATCCAGGTTGACTAATGACACCTTGACTTTAGGAAAGCTTATTACAAGTTTGTGGGACATGTTACTTAGCACCTGCATAAGACTCTCTCTTTTTGTGGTAGATGTTACCTGGGGGCCCTGTTCTATGGCCTGAGTGGATCCGAGGGCCCAGAGATAAGAGCAGATTCCTAACCATAACAGGTTCACACTCGGTGGGTCAAAGGGGAAGAGATGGATGTTTACAATCCTGTGTGTGATAAATGCCTAATATACATCCTCACATAATCCTTAGAACATTCAACTAGGACATTGTAGGCCCATTTCACGGGTTGGGGAAACTGAGTTTCAAGAGATCAAGAAGTGACCTGCCCAAGATCACAACCTGATTAGGGAGCACTTTCCAACTCGCCTGTCTAAAATACTGTCTTCCACCAGATTTCCTTCTTCATTCCTTCCCACCAAAATGTATCTCCCTTTTCCAGAAGTATCTGTGGCCTGAAACAATATTATAAGCAAAGAGGACTATTCACTTTTAAATAGCTAAATTCATCATTATGCCTCTGAATTCAGACTACCCACTGTACTTTTTAAATATACATTCTAAAAATTAAGTTTTAACAGACATACAGAAAAGTACACAGATGATAAGTGTCCAGATTAATGACTTTTTATAAACTGAACATACCTAGATAACCACCATCAGATCAAAAAATGGAAACCCAGTTATATTTTAATTCTTAAGATTCTTTTGTTTGTTTTTGCCAATATGAACCCCTGGTTTGAAGTACCTTATAACTGACCTGTCCTAACATTTGTGCCACCCAACTCTGTCACAGCAATATTTGAAGATCCCCAAAATGCTGGGTAGTAACAAGTCAGCTAATGAATGAGTCAGTCGCTGATAAGCCCTGTCTACAAGTGGTCCAGAACTACAGAGTGGGACTTCAGATACCCCCAGGAAAGAGAGAACAGTAGCTACTGAGAGGATTTAGGAGCAGAAGAATCATGAAATTTTACAGCTCATCTCAAAAGTGGAGCTCAGGGAGGTTGGGGAGATGGCCCCCAATCTCACAACAAGGAAGCAAGACCAGCAAGCAGCTACACACACGCACACACCTGCGAGTACACATGCATACCCGCACGCATGCACACCCCAGATGCATGCTGCTATCTGACAAGTCCCTATTGAAACGGGTCCTGACCAGGAAGGAAGCCATTGGCAATACTGTCTGCACAGGATCAGTGATGTCGCTGCCCATGGTCACCCACTCACAAACACTAGCTCTAGGGTTTGGTACCCTACACCCCAAATGCCCAGATGCCCTCCCTGCCCCATTTTGTCCTCAAATGGGTCACTGGCAAAGAGATAACTCTGTTCACCCACCATGGCATGTTGGGAAAGTTGCTAGATAAAACTAAACTCTGTCTGTGGCCAGAATATGCTGTGAGCGAGGATCCCATTCAGCACTGCCTCTATTCCCCCTCAGACTGCAAATACCCTGGGACTAAGCCAGCTGTGCCACTTCCCAGCCACCGTACCACCAGCAGGCCTACCAACCTCCCAGGCTTGTGATGTGCAGCCCAAGCTAGGAGAGACTTGGCAAATGGCACAGCACTGCTTCATGACAATATTTATCCAGCAGCTCCTATGGGCTGGGTTGGTGCTAAGTGCTACACACGGATCTCATTTTCCCCCCTTGTAGCTCATGGCGGGGGCGGGTGGTGGTGGTGTGCATGCTTCTGTTATCCCCATTTTGCAGACAAAGGACCTCGGCTCAGAGAAGCTCAGGTCACACAACCGCTTAAGTGATGGGGCCTTCATCAAAGTAGGGAAGAGCTGGTCTAAACTACATGGCCTGGCTGCTGCTTGTAACCAGTCAGTCTGCTAGATGGCCAGGATTGTTCTAGGTGCCGGGGAGACAGCCGTGAGCCGGTAGGTGCGGCCTACGCCCTCACAGAGCTGATGGTTCTTGAGCAGGATCCTCTGGGAAAGAGCTACCTTGGAAATGTGTGTTTCAGGAACTTGCAGAGAAAGACTTTTCCCCCAAATTGTGCCCCAGCTTCCTCCTTATCTTTGAAGCCCCTAAAGACCTCCAAGCTTTTCCCTCAGGGAGAGGATGGCTGAGAGCCAGGTGTACCTGAGCTTGTGCGTAGCCTTTGCCCTATGAATAAGGAACTTAACAGAGCCGTCCGCTCCCTTTAAGCACCTGCCCACCCTCACATCCCCCAGCCCCACACCCTGCAGTCTCCCCCCTCTTCCATCCCAGCCCTACTAATGGGGGAGGACAGGTGTTGGCCCAGAGGGTCCTCAGCTGAAGGACCCCATCTCCATCCTGGCACACCTTGTCGGGCCAGCCGACAGCACTCAGGCCAGACTGATGAGAAAGGGGGGCGCGGGGAGTACGGCCACCCTGCTCACACGGCCCTGCCACCCCCGCGAGGCCTCGTGTCTGTTATTCTCGGCACCGCACACAAAGAGCCCGGGTGCTGTTGCTGGCACTCAGCTGCGGGAGTGGGGAGGGTGAGCATGGTGAAAGCTTTTCTGAAAGGCCAGGGTGGAGGCAGGAGTCACCCAGGTGATCCACGCTGGTCCCCCGGGACCCCAGCCCGGGACCACAGTGAAAGGTTACTGCTAATTGGCGAGCTCCTGATGTGGCTGCATCTATTTAGCGCCCCCCTCCCCAGAGACTTCCAGGATGCTCTTGGCACAGCGTGTGATTCGAGAGCTCCCGCCCGAGTCTGGCACAATCTGTCTGAAATGGTGAACACGGAGCCTTCTTGGTTTTTTAATTTGTGTTTTTGTTGTTGTCACTCCCGGCCCATTGTTCCTGGTGGATTTAGTAGCAGCCGCCACCCTGGTTCTGGCACCCCCTCGCCGGGGCCCTCTCAGTGGGCTCCTTCCACCCCTCGCCATCCCCCTCCATCCATCACCGGAGACCTTGCTGGGGTCAGAGAGCAGCGCCGACCTGCCCCCGGCCCACTGCCCATCCTGAGGGCCCCGCTCTCACCCCGCCATCATCCCTGACACTAACGCAGCTTGTCCACCCTGTCGCAGGGGGCAGATGGCCTGTCGGAGCCGGAGGGCATCTCTCTGAAGCGGGTCGCTGTGGTGGAAGATTTCTTTGACATCATCTACTCGATGCATGTGGAGAGCTCAGC